>JBCEWB010178375.1:0-25289 GCA_039654565.1 Peronia peronii
GAAAATTATATGTATGCAAACTTCAGAATTTGGACTTTGAACTGATAATTTTTGTGTCTGTAAGTGTCTTAAAAAAGTGGGATATCAAAGAGAATTAAAACGTGTGATTTTCCTGAGACTGAAAAATACCCAGGGTTTCTCCTCTACCAGTGCTCGGTGAAGTGTTACGCTAGCGCCCAGCCTATCATTATAGTATCAGATGGCAAGTTTTATTGCTTCAGGTCGTACAACTAAAGGGCGCGCTAGAAACGGCCATGTATTGGCCATTACGAAAATATAAGTAACGGATTCCCGTTACTTCAGCCTCCAGTCATCAGCCGGCGGAATCTAACAAAGAATTCCACAAAATGGTGCGAAAAGATTCTCTGGTCGGAACATTCCTTTGGAGTTGAAACACAAGAGACCCCTGGCGGCTGTGTGTGAGTGTGTGTGTGTGAGGGAGAGAGAGAATAGCTGGGAAAAGGGAAAAACAAAAAAGTGGATGAAGGAACAACGAGAGGACTGTATAATTCCTGTGATTCTGTGATTGATCAGAGAATGATATAAATGTTTGGGGGGGGGGGGGGAGAAGTTTTGCAGGGGGTTGAAATAGAGATCTGAATCTATTTGCTGAAGACCCTTGCTATTGCTGCCGGGTTATATTTGTTTATCTATTTCTTTTTTGGATTCAAAAGTTGCAAGTGTAGTTGCTCCTAAAATCACACAGATACAGGGCAGAGACCTAGGACAAACAGACCCACTCTCATCATTCGCTTGATGGCTCATGCAAAAAGTTATTCACTCACTCATTCACTAATTCTCTCACTCACTCAAATCATTCTCAGTCTATCTTTATCTCTTTCTCTCTCACACACACACACACACACAATTCTCATCATTAGGTATCGCCGGGTTGAGGATCAAAGCATAAATATTAGAAAGGTTAGATGGGGTAAAACAAAGCTAGAGACACTAACGGGCTCTGATGTTCCGACCACTAGCCAGCATGGTTCACATCAATACAGCGTGGTTCAGCATCAATGTGCTTTTCAATTTTGTTGCTAATCATATCGTTACAATAGCTGTCCGTCAGTTCAGCGTAACCAGCCTAACAAAAACAACACTTCAAAGGCTTCAAGTCACACTTTAGCACTCGTCCATATTTTTACGACAAATAGTGTTTGTATTTCTGGTAATTGCCACAAATACAAATGTTGTCGCAAAAATAATGATGTCGTAAGCGGCAGAGTTGGTGCGAAGCGGTGCGACTGCTTGAGCTGCTGGGAGCGGCTCACCGGCATTTCGACAGCGACCATGAGCCGCTGTCAGTGGCTCACCGGAGATAAAGAGTTAAAGCAAATTTCATGACCTAAATGTAACTTTTCCATCTAGAAAACTGGTCTCAAATTATTTGAAGTGGATATCGTTTCGGTCTATCTAACAGACAGTTTGTTGAAAACTGCTATACTCTTAGTCCATATCCCATAGATCTACCTAATATCTAGAATTCTAGTTCTAGATCTATCATCTAGACTCTAGATCTATCTGTTTGATTACGAAATACGATTACCTGCCGATTTCCTTTCCAAGTTCATATTGGCTGTCAAATGTCTGGTGTTTTGTGCTCTGTATTATCCAGAAATCTTGTTTTTTGGGGACAGGCATGCTGGTCTGAGACCTCAGTGTGTTTGTTACTTATGCCCCGGTGTTTGTTGATAACCCTCATCCACCATTTGTAAACGTCGCGATGTGACGCAGAGGGGTTAAAGGTTACCCGGTGTAAAACAAATTTAATCACGAAAATCATTTGATTTAATCCTCCTTATCTGGGCAATAGCGATCTAGATTTTAACAAAAAGTTTCTGATACTTTTTTTAAAGTGTTTTCAAATACAATTACTGTGTAGAATAGTTTCATCAAGTAGATCTATATGGAATATTTAGAAGTAAAATACTCTGTTAAAAACAAGTATGCGGTCTCCGGATCTCGCTGTTAAAAACTTGGACTTCCTGTTGTTAGGAAGATGACTGCCCATTGAACAAGATAAGGCTAGGCTGCTATACTACACCATGGACTGAAATGCATGTTTATTTCACACGTGCAGTTACTGGTTTGTGTTTTGAAAGAAATATCTCAGATGACCTAGGCAACGAATAGTGAAATCACGGAGAATGAATTGGGTATGGTAGTTATTCACTTAAAATTTTTTATTAAAATTTTTATCTAGGCCTATAGGTCTAGATTCCAGATCTAGATTTAAATCTAGATCTAGATTAGATTTCAACAGCTAGATCTATATGTTGAGAAGAAATGAGCCAATTTTGGGTGCAGATTGGAACAGTCTGACATGATGCGGACATAGGTGACGTGAAGACCTGACGTGACGCACTGACCCTCTAGTCCTATAGATCTAGATCTAGATCATCTAGCTTAGATCTGGACTTATGACCCATTGCCAAATAAGAGAAAATCCTATAGGTCATGTGATACAAGTAAGAAAAATGAGCATTTTGCATATCTCCCTAATCAATATAGTGAATACAGTATATGAATGACTTAGTTATGAGCAGGCAAACTTTCAGAGCAATTGGTTACAAAAAAACTATTTTTTTAGACAATTGAATTGCAAAATCATAGTCATAGTGTAAATTAAGTGAAAAAATCTATCATGAAATAGGACATCGAAGAGTAGGGTAATAAAATATGACAGAAAACAAGTGAACGTTGGGTTTTCACTTCAGATGTTATAGGACATGCTCTCTTTTTTAAAATTTACTTGAACGCAGATCTGATGAACATGCTATGCGTTTTAAAAATGTTTAACTCAACATACGTTTTCCTGTCAAACTCCTGGCAAATCGCAGGTAATGAGGATATAATAGTATCTTTTTTCAAATAGATTCCTATATTTCTGTTTAGTGTTTGACAAAGACTTGTCGGGTGTATGGGAGTTTTTAAAGCAACGGAAAAAGCGCTAACAGGCTAAAGTTAACGACTTTGTTTTTTCGAGTCTTGATTTCCTGTCAAATTATCGTATGAAAGTGATATCAGACTGAGAAAGCGGAAAACGGATTCTGCACTATTATTTTTCCTTTACTTAATAAGAAATATACTGAAAAAAAGAAACTCAATGCAGTGAGGCCATGTTTCATAAATTATTAAGCAATTACAAATTTATTGTAGCTTTGAAGATACAGTTTGTTGAATGTAACACCATCCAGTGGAAATTGTCATGATAGATTTCAACAGTCCTTGCTTAGCAATAGGTCATATACATCTATCTATATATTTAGATAGCTATTTTGTGAATATTTTTTATCACTGCATTTTAATTACTAATTAATGTCGTAACCCCAGTCCTGCATACCACATATATATCCAACAGGTGAAACCCTCTTCATAGTGCGCACCACACTGGCCTTTCTATGCTATATCTGTGATATTTCTCAGCCTATTGACAAAACTACAATTTATTGGACCCTGTTTTGTTAAAATATCTCATGGTAGGTGTAGCTGCATCGAAATACAAGATCTTTCAATAGTCAATGATTTCTTTTCTTAACTCTAGAACTGTGACCCAGCCCAAGGGCCATAACGCCCTGCGGCGCGCCTTGCCAGGCTTGTCAATCTGGATCTCGGCCCTAGTGCTTAGCCTCAGGGAGTTTGTTCTGACTATAGAAACTCCGCCTTGACTTTGGAGTGACACATTGCAGGCCCAGATTGACCACCTTGCTGACCAATGTCTTTCTTTAATCCCTCCCCTAACTCAACCCTTTCTTCACATAGAGCCAATGGTAGGAGAAGGGATTATATTTACAAAGAGATGTCATCTTCATATGGGTGCCAATTTTATCACCCCTCGTCCCACAGACCATTCCCATTACAGATTTGCTCATAACCTGATGCAACTGTTTGGACAAAATCACTTCACATAGGGATGTATTTACGTTTACATTATCTCAGTGTAAACTGCAAGCTATCATTCCTGTGACCACATGGACTTAGGTTATTTTTATCAAATCAGACTGGCTGACGTAAACGCGGCAGCAGTGACTACAAAGAAATATATACAAGTGATCTAATGATGGCACAGAGTGAGAGCACAAGAGAGCTATATAAACTAATACATAGGCTACTTTAGCTTTCATCCATAGCAGTTATAGCTCACTTGTATTCTCAACAGCTTGATCCTGGTCAATGCGAAACTTGTTGAGTGGGTCAAGTGGTCAGGGGAGTCTGCATTATTATTCAATATGGTATAAACAAAAAGACTGCATTTATTTGATATTCTCTCGCACTATAATATAGTTTCTTTTGATTGTTAGTATCAGACCACTTGAGAGGACTTGAGTGGGTCATGTGTCCTTTGATTTCTGTTCTTCTCTTCCGTTCAAGAAGATTTCATCTTTTGGCATGGAATTTCTCACTGTTCCATTAGGTAAAGTTTCCTTTACCTTGTGAAGGAGTGTCTGTTGAGCTGCGCATACTTATTATGGCGATAATTTGACAAAACTGAGGCTGATAAAGCCCAAGTTTAAGTGACATGGTGAGAAATATCACAGCGCAATGAGGAGCCCGCACGAATAAACAAGAGCGTCCATGAAGGGATTCGCTTTACCTGTCGTATAAATACGTTGTTCGCAGTTCTTGAGTTAAAACAGTAATGTGAGAAAGTCCATAGATATTTATAGAGATAAGATAGAGCTGAATCCCAGCAATAGGCAACGGAAAGACAGAGTCGGAAGAAAGTGCAAGAGAAATTTAAGTCTTATAAAAAAGGAAAATATCACTTTTGTTCCTGTTACTTGAAACATGCAAAGAAAAAAAAAAAAACTGCGCAGTAAGGAACAGTTATTTTCCTCACATGGTGAAGTTATCAGAATTTTTCTGTCCATCGTGTTTGAACAAGAAGAGAAAAAAGTTATTTAGAGTTTTTTTTCCTTCTTTGCCATGCTTCTCTTATAGCCATGTACTTGGTAAAAGGATGTAATTTGACTGACAGCCAAAATAGCTCATTGTGTCATAATTTGACTATGATCAAAACCATTTAGAGTTAACATTGCATAAAACGAATAAGAAAATATTAAGGTATATGGCCAGTTATAGTTGTTGTGAAGTGAAGTCAAATGATTGGTTAACTTTCAGTTAAACAGATCTTCGGCTAGGCACAGAGCTAATTTTATTTGTGTTTGTTCCTTTTATGGTTAAGAGAATAATAATTAATGTCATATGTCAGACATGAAATTACTGTAAAATTCAGATGTTTAACTTCTTAAGCACATAATGAAAACAACATAGGCTCGCAGTGGTAGGAATGCCTTACCCCTGTCACAGGCCTTCATGGCCTGCCCACCACCAAATATATACATGTAAATAAGAATATGTAGGGGAAAGTAGACTATCATGAAACTTTAAAGATAAAACAATAAAGTCTGTGAGCCCTGAATTTTACATTTTGGGTACATTTTACATGTTGATCCACAGGGATCTTGGGATGTGATTTCTTGAGACTCATTTGCTGCGGCCCGACATGTTTCTGGTAACAGCTTGGATGGCCTTATATGAAAAGGAGCTGAAAGCCTTAAATACTCTGCTTGCTTAAGCACTTTCCTTAAATTTAGTTGCTTGTTTCACTGATAGGAGTAAAGTTGTGTAGAAATTATATGTATTTTATTAATTTTTTTACAATTTTTTTTTTCAGATGTGGTTCAAATACCATAGGGTGTGGTCTGGGTGCATGAGATCTCGAAAATCAAAATCACGCCTATTGGCTGTTATAGGTGGCTGTTTGTTCTTTGTTGTTTTACACTTTATTCTGGCATGGGAATCTACTGCAGAGAACATGTATGCCAGTTTGAGCCTAGACATTCCAGACAGTTTTGTACCCGTTCAGACACGAAAACGAGAGACTTTTCCAGTCAGCGGACAGCACAGAATACCAAAGATCATCCACCAGACCTGGAAAGATACAAATGTTCCTCAGAAATTTGTGAAATGGATAAAATCATGGTTAGAATTCCACCCAGACTGGGAGTATTATCTATGGACAGATGATAGTGCGAGACAGCTCATTGCTAAGAAATATCCCAATTTGTTGAGTGTATTTGACGGCTACCAAGAACCAATAAGACGAGCAGATGCCCTTCGTTATGTGGTGCTATACGAGTACGGAGGTTTATATGTGGATATGGATATGGAAGCTCTCTCATCACTGGAACCACTTTCATTGAAATATTCTTGTTACATTGGACAGGAGCCTTTTGAGCATCCTATTCTAGACACAAATTTTGAACATCTGCTGATTAACGCCCTGATGGGTTGTCGAAAAGGTCATCCATTCATGAAAATGCTTTTAGATAATTTACCAGCATACTCCATTCTATGGCATTACTTAGACAGTACAGGTCCCCATTTTGTCACTGTGAATTATCGCCAATATCTGTCTACAAACTTTCTTCCTGATGATCATGAAGATGGAATATATGTAACCCCTTCAGAATACTTCTATCCAGCAATTGATCCTGATAAACTTTTTAATATGTATAACAAATGCAGCACCAGCAATCAACTCAGTCAATTGCAGGTCAAAGCATGCAGAAATTTAAAATACAAAAGTTTGACGAAACATAAGTTTGATCCATTTACAGTAGCTTTCACAAATCATCACTGGTCTCATACATATTATAAAAACTCCATGTTGAACTCGGGCTTCAGGACATCTCAATCCATTTCTGACATTGTTCCCAGAGTAAAAATGTATAAGTCTAATTAACACTGCAGTTGTTATCATAGGCTTTTTCTTATTAGTTTATTTTTTAAAAGTTGTTTTACAGTATATTTAAGCATATATGTATATACAGTGGTCTCTTCTAAGAGCCCGGTCACGGGAGGAAAAAAAAAAGTGGGCTCATAGGCGGGTAGGCTCTGAGGTGGATTGAAAGGTTATGCACCCCGCTGGCCACAGACTGTCTTCACTACTGTAACTAATTGATCGTTACCATCAGTTACAGATTTATCTGTACGAATAAGAACAGCTGTAACCCCTGTGTGTGTGTTATAATTAGATCTAAAAATGCCTGCTCTTTCTAGGCATATAATTCCATCAGTAATGGCCAGTGTTTAAAGTTGAGTGAGTTCTCACTAGGAATAATCACACAAGTGACTCAAGTGTTTAATATTACCCAGAACTAGGAAATAGCTGACCAGTCAGGTGGCTTAGACTTACTCCTCTTTATACACAGAGCCAATCAGGGTGCTGTCTCACATGTTGTCAAAGAAATAGTTACAGATTAGTCCACAATGTAGCCTGATTATGCAGTCATACATCAATCATCACTTCTACTCCTTTGTCTACCTGTTCCCTTCACCTCCATCCCTATTTTACTGCACACCTAGCACTGTGAGTTTTTCTCAAGTGGACAGTAGGATGTGAAATTACACCATAAGTATTCGCATGTCTTGGCCGGACATTGGACTCTTGGGTGGATTTTTTATTTGGGAGTGGGTTCTTAGAAATTATGGAGAAAAAATTCCATTTGGCACCAGAGGCGGTTCTTAAGAGATACCACTGCATATGTCACCCCGCTTATAAATTATGAACAGCTTTGTTGAATTGCAACATTTCATGTGACTGAAAAAAAACAAACTGTTGTTTAACCCCCCAAAAATGGATTCAAATTGTGTGACTTTACATTGATCTTCATTTCCTTTTTTTAAATCACATGGTGTTTTTGCTGAAACTACTGTTCTTAATTTACAAGAAAATTCTGTTTTATTTCTGTAAATTACATGGTGATATTTTAATTGAAACTTCTTTCCTTAATTTGCAAGAAAATTCTGTTTTATTTTGTCAATCACATCGTGATGTTTTAATTGAAACTACTTTCCTTAATTTACAAGAAAATTCTGTTTTATTCATTGAAATACTTTTGGGAATTTTCAATTAATGATTTTTTTTGTAGTTTTACATATAAATGAACGCAAGATGATACTTTAATTGTATACATTTTATGTACAATTTTTATTACTTCATAATTATAGAATCATTGTGTTATATGCACTTCATTATATGCATTTTTTATTGCTTCATAATTATAAAATTATCTAAATGCTTACCGACGAGAATTATATATTGTTGAAATCAAATTTTTACATCTTGGATTGAATCAAGTCATTATTTCCCACAGACACCTGTGATTAAAAAAAAAACAACGTAATTTGTGATTAATTATTTTGTGGTGTTTCGGACAGTATTCGAAATTGATATGGTTCTGAACCCCCCATAGTTACAAATTCTTTCCTGTTTGTTGTCTCATATAGGATTGTTGATATCTGTGACATTAATACTGTTTTTCTGTTCAATAATTTTGTGCATTCTTGAATGGCTAAATCATCCTTCTCAGCCCAAAATGGATTTGCCAGTTATAATTATTTTGCTTGAAATTTACAAACTGTTTTGTAGCCATTTTTGTATTCAATTCAGCAGGCCATATTTATTTTTGATTACCTATATATATATATATATTATAATACATATGTGTGTGTTAAGTCTCCTGTTACAAGAAAGACTGACATTCAAAGTCAATTATTTTGATAAAATATACACTGAACTATGTCATTGTCATATTTATCTGTGTTCAGAAACATGGACACTTTCAAAATGAATAACAGCTGTAAAGTAGAAAATGTGTCCTGTTGAATTTAATCACTTGTGTTCTTTTATATTTTTTCACCGAAAATGAATCCAAAGACTGTACTGTGTGCCTGCCTGCATATTTTTGCCATGAAGTATGAATATTTAATGTAATAATGCCATACTTACCCTGAATAATTTGTCTTTTTTTTTACTTGTCCTTATGCTATTCCTCTTTCAATATGATTTCTTCCTCTGCTGAGACCAAACTGTCATTTTGTCACACTTTTAAATATAAAATGCAGTTACCTTGAGGGTTAAGGTAAGAAAACTATCTGAAATCCATTTTTTGTACTGGGGAACACTGGACAGGGATTTAACAGTCTAAGCAAAACATTCCCATAGTGTTATCATCTATCTGAATGAGTGAATAATGAGATCCAGGACATTCACCTGTTTTAGAGCAAATTTGCTGTAATGCAGTATTTCTTTTATGCAAGGATGCTTAGTTCCACTGAAATAATTGAAATTGTGTCTCATATGACTGAGGACAGGAAATATAGATACAGTATGATGTAAGTGATGATATTCAAATTTTGAGTAAGCTGAATTAAATTCTTTTTTTTTTTTTTTAAATTTCATGATTTCATCCCTGTTTTAGAATCGATAGGTTGTTAAGACTTTAAATGCATTTTTTTTTTTTTTGTCTTTTCTGGAATGATAAGGTAATAGAGAGCAAAAGACCAGCCTTGTAAACACAGCAGGGTCCAAAATGTGAAAAAAGAAAAAAATTACTTCATACCATGCATTTTTACTCCTTATCTGTTCCATACTATATATTTACTCTGCTTGATACAGTCAGAAGTGACATGTGTGACAGTGAATTTCAGGTTCTGTATTTGGGATTTTACTCGATGGTGTCATAGCCCATGTCATGGCTTTTAAGCATTTCCCTTTGGATTTGCACTGAATAGCAAAATGTTATACCATTTTCAGTCTGAGGTACATCATAATGTATAATTACAGTTCTGGGCTTTATTTTTGTATATTTTTTTCCAGTTGCGCTTTGAAGAAATTTTTAAAAAATCAGTCATTAATGGTAGGTGGTTTGACTGTCAAGATCCTTTTCAGTCAAAAAGAGACAACTGAAAATTTTGTTGATCACACAAGCAGAAAAAAATAGATTGGAAGAACAAATACTGCATTGAAAAAAAAAAAAAAAACAGAAGAAGACAAAGGACAGCTTGCACAATCAATACCAGATTCTGCAACTCTGAGTTGATAAGGAGGATTGAAAATAAAGGGAACTGGCATGATGGGATCGTCAGTGTCTGCTCCAGATCTAGCATCTAGAGAGAGCGGGGGTCTTGGCTTCGCTGCAGTAGGGAAGGATGTCTCCCTATTATCATTAGAATGCCACACACTCCAGTTTGTCATCATTGTGATATGAAGCATCACAAACTCAAGGATGGAGACAGAGTAACAAAAGTTCAAAGCTCGTAAAAATCTTAACTTTCATTACTCCCAGAAACTGGAGAAAATGAAATAGTAAGTCCTCAGACTGTGGAAAACATTTTTGTACAGTTCTTACAGATTATAACTGTGGAAAGTGAATGCAATGTCTTTGTAGGTCCATGCAGTCACTACCCTTTGACAGATAGAATTGAATACTAACAGCAAAGAGTGTCCAGATGTTGGGTACCATTATAGGCTGATGAGAATAGAAAGTCGCTACACCTAACTAATCTAATGGTTGTGCGCTCACACAAGTATACATCCACAGAAGAACAGAATTAGAACAGAATGTCTATGCAACTGCTGCTCTCTGACAGATAGAATTGAATACATATAAAGTTATTTCACTGTCAAAGCCATGACTAGTCACATTTTCCACCATAGTTAATTTAGTACCTGTCAAGTCAACAAGATGTGCTCAGAAAACATAAAATACCGCCATGAACTAACCACTTGTCTTAGTTCATATGTTGCGCAAAGTTTAAATTGCAAGGCTCACCTAATGAGGTGAAACTTCCACCTCATGTCCAGTGTTCCTCTCCACTATCAGTTTAGCCTGAAAGTACAGCATTTTGTTTCATAATTCAGGTCAGTCAGACTCATTCAGTACACTTTCTCAATTTTATTGATCTGTTTCTGTGTCTACAACACAAAATATGAATACTTTGTGGAAATGTGATAAACTTGATTAATTTATTTACATTTATATTGTGAAGAAATACATAAAATAGTGGTGAGTGCATAGCAATCTCATCATGTAGCATAACAGTCCTCTTAACAAATATGATTTCTTATTACATATTATTTTTATCATTGTTGTCTCATGTTAATTTTCAGTGCTGACAAATGTCATGAAATTCCACAACAGATTTGTAGATAGTTCTTACCATTCGCATTCATGTTTGATGTTGTTTTTGTTATGAAGCAATAAACACAAAACACAACATGCAGTATACAATGTTGTGTTTTGCATGCTGTGTTTTGCAAATGTATTTCTATGCATGTAATACACACATTGTATAATATATATCCGGTACGCGTGTCAATCTAATATTTTAATTATTTATTCCTGGCAATATTTTAAACACTTCAAATCCACCCGAACCAGACAGAGCCGTAGCTGTGACCCCTAAGAAGGAGTGGGGGACTGGGGAGATGGACTAGGTACTCAGCTGCCTCCCTGGTCTCCTGCACCAGATCCCAATGGGACCAAGTTATCCCATTCCCAATATTGCCATCCTCTCCCTTCGCAACTCCTGCGGCCAGGACTGGCTGTGACCTTCAGGCCAGATCTGTTATTTGAACCCATGTAATGGATAAGGGCAGGAACAGCCATAAGACCTGACGACAACCCACTGAGAGGGAAAGTCAGAATTCCGATATGTATTGTCCAGTAGTCTCTTTTTTCTTCTTCTCCCAAAGCCTGCAGGTACAACATATGCAGAGTTATGGTATGGGCAGGGAACATCCCTTTAGGTCCAGCAATACGCCAGAAGTTACTTGGGTGTGAACGTGTATGTGCCTGTGTCATAAAATATGCGGCTGTGGGGAGGAAACCCATTCTCCTCCCACCACTCCCCGTGATATTATTGTCATATAATTATTTATATTCCTCATTTAGACAACCTTTTTGTTTTTCATCGGATTGCAGATATTTACTTGCACACTCTTCAGTTATATTTTCGATTGCCTTGTAATGAGCCATTTTACCTGTCAGCCAGATTACTTCCCTCTACCAAGTACAAGAGGTACAAGACAAGCATTGTAAAGAAGGAAAAACATCACTGTTTTCTCTTATTTGACATAAAACTATAAGGAACAGAACGTTCTGAATAATTCATCACATGAAAATGTTTTTTGGCCCATTGTAGTAATTTTTTTCAGAATTTTTTGCGTCACGTATGTCAAATAGCAAAAGAACAAGTGATATTTTTTTGTTCCCTTCTTTGTAATGTTTGTCATACACCTCTTGTACTTGGCAAAGAATGGCTCATTACATTATCAGCTTTCTCTGATTAAAATCTCAGTCTTAACATTGTTGTTGTAGACGTCTTTGTTGATCATTCTGCTGCTGTTCTTGCCAAGAAGAAATGGTGTGATTTACGTAAAATACCATTGCTTACACACAGCTGGTGCACCCTGAATCAAGCCAGCATAGAGCATAACAGTTTATTTATTTGTTTTGGTTCATTTCTTTCTTTTTTTTTTTTTTTTTTTTTTATGTTTTTTTTTTTTTTTGGCATGCAACATAAATTTCAGTCAATGAATTGTTCAGAAAACCTAGAATCTCAACTATCATTAAGTCACTCGTGACGGATCTGCCAACATTTGGCGGGCTCGTTGCTTATTCGCGTGGACGGATCAGCCACCCTTTCGCGGACTGTCTTAGGTTTTTGTTTTCTCTGTCCCTAACCCACCGAGAGCTGGCGGAACCGTTGCTGGCGACAATATGGGTAATCTTTATTTAATCATAAAAAAAAAAGTTTTCAACATACAGTATTTCTGTTTCTTGTATTGCATTGTGCTTTGTTTGAAGTTTATTGTGTCAAAAGAACAAGGCAAATGAACAATTCTGAGCTGCTTGGCGAATTTTTAAAAACACCCTGAAAACACCAAGTCTCCAGTGTATGTAAAATTTCTGAAGGTTCAGTCTCCAGTGACTAAAGTGAAATTGTTTTAATATTGTAATTGTCATCTACATATATTTATGCTCCTTTGAGAGGTTTTTGGAGATCATGCTGCATGCAAGTGGACTATAAATATGTTTCAGTTCCATACATGTCTGGAACCATTTGTTATTTATATTCATCCAGTGTACTTCTGTTTGCACTATTTTCCAGTACATACTATTATACTATGTATCTGTACTCTTGCACATCTTGTGCAGCATAAAGGTTGGTATCCTGAACAAGATTACAAGCATAATAGTATTAGTAGTCAAAAGCTGAACAAAAAGCATTTGACAGCATATGTTTTGTACATGATGATCCATTTCATTGTACATCAGGATGTGTTGTTTTTCCTTTAGCATTCATTTTGTGGATCAGTTGGCAAAGTTTTGCAGCACAAGCCACATGACCTGATGATGCACAAAGTTAGTTCTGCATAAATGACACTTTTGGCTAAACAAGTTAACTTTAAACAGCTTTTTTTTTTTTTCCTTTTTTAAAAAAAAAGAAAACAATGTTTTCAGCCAAGAAAACCAAAACTGCATAAAGACTGATATTTATGGTAATACCACTTTGTATGTACCAACTTTGCACTTACATACAATATATCTTTGCTGGTTTATTCATGTGTTGTGAAGTAATTGTTATGGATGGAACTTACAAACAGAATGAGAAGTTAAATCTCCCACATTCTAGCAGTATGTTTGTGGTTATTCTCAGATGTGCATGAAGTCCTCCTGAAATTACTTATTATTACATGCTGACAATTTTGATGATCTGGGAATGATAGTTGACATACATTTCTGACTCGACCCAGGTGAAAATGGGTACACTACTATCATACATGGAATGTTATTTTTAGAGTGATCAGAATAGGGATTTGAGCACCCTATGGGCAGCCACCATAATGTTTTCCAGAAAGCTGAGAATGTAGGTGAGTGTCTCAATTGGGTCTTTTGGGGAATAAGAGATTATGAAGCTCCTGTACTGTGCAGGAATAAGGGTTGTTATTAAAGTATGATAGAAAGCCAGTGATCGAAAGTATGCTAATTGTATTTCAGTAATTTGAACACATCAATAAGACCAGACAGGATATGATCAGGAACACCAGGACCAGAGAAATGGTGGGAACAACACCTGTCCTCAACTACATCCAGAGGCAAACAACCAGGTGGTTTGGACATCCAACATCATAGCATCCCACCAGCTTGTCAGTAAAGCATACAACAGAAGAATTTCAAGGTACAAGGCAAGAGAAAGACTAAGAAGGACATGGATCAAGGGTGTGAAAGAAACCCCTGAAGACCCACAACATCCCACCCAGCCAGGCCATCCAGCTTGCCAGAGACCGAAAGCTCTTTCTCTCCTCAACGCCCTAGAAGGTTCAAGAGATGGATAAAAGAAGAAGAAAAGAGTACATCAGAATGGAAAGAGATGGCAGTTGGCAGAGAATTATACATGTATAAAGTTGTTAGCCATTTTTCTTTGTTTTGTTTTTTATGTTTTGAAATAAAGTCAAACATATCTTGTAGAAAAATAATGTGATATTCATTTTCACTTGCCATGCAATTAAATGTCCAGACAGCGCTTACGAAAGATAAATTCATAGTTGAAAACTATTGGTAATATGGGATGGCCAACAAAACAGTTTGATGCTTTCTCCTGCTTGCAGTCTGTAATTAGTTCATACATGCAGTTGTATGAAGGTACACATGTTTATGCATTTGCTGGAAGGTGACAGATTTTTGCATGAGTTTAAGAGATTGGGTGCTGTAAGAATGAAAATGTAATGTGTTTGAAGTTTATTGTTTGAAAATGTTTGAAAATGAGGAAATATCAAAAATTTGCTCTCGTCTCGTACTTTCTTTCATTTGATTTCCTGTAAAAAGAATAAATTTAAAATATTCTATATGCATCGAAATGTCTCTTCAAACTGAATTCAGTGCTTCGCTGATCATTGGGTTCAAGGGACATAATCTGAGCTTACATTTCCGTAAAGGTTATTCATGTTTTCCTCCACTTTCATGTGGGCAACACCACATATCAACCGTAAGAATTCCAAACCGCATAAGTCCAAGATTAGGTCACATTATATTTTTGTATTGAAATATCTTATTTTGGACAACCTCTTGCAATTCCTATTTATAGTCTCAATGTTTTTTTGCTGGTGAACTTACACCACGTAAATTTAAAGGCATGACACAAGAATTTTCACGGAATATTCTAAGATAAAGTATGACTTGAACTTGACCTGTTTTTGGATGTACACTGTTTAGGACTGTTCCCATCGATATATTTCGAAGTGCCCACTGTAGAGATGAGAAGTTATTCAGTATGAATAATCTGCCCAAGGGAAAATGTCAGTTCTGATCTGACCGTTGAGAGATGGTGTTAGCATGATATAAAAAAAAAAAAATGAATGCATTTCTTAGCACACACACACACATTGAAATTTCCCTTTTCCCCATCAATCTGTCACACTCACACATGTATTGTAGTCAAAAGGTGATGGAGATCATTCAAAATTCATTTATCTCTAGAATAAAACTGAAATGAGTTTGAGATTTGAACAAATAATTTCTCACAGTTTAATCATTTCTTCTCACAGCAATATTAAGGAGATGCTACTATGGCTAATTTATCTGATTTTCTCATCACATATATATGTATAATAATAAATTTCAGACAGGTGTTTGTCTGATCTAAAGTAAGAAAATAAAGACAGATGCTTTCTTAGTGAATTTAATTCAGACCACAGTTTATCTTCAACTGATAGTAGATACCTTTTAAAAAAAAATAATGACAATTTTTACTAATTGGTACAATCTCTGACATGACATTTATTTACACATGCGTATATTCCACTTCATGGCACCTAAATATCAAATGGTGCAAGACAGACAACAAGAAAACTCACCAGGTAATTGTACACAAAAAGTCATAATCCTCAACAGTAAATCTTTTCAGTCAATAGCCACCAACACAGTAAATATATTGAAATGAACATACACTTTAAAGATGATAAAAGGTCATGATGAGTAACTGAAATATGCAAAAAAAATCAATATTTACTATTTCTTTAATCTGGCCAGAGTAAAATACTTTTGTTTGTGTGTTTAGTGTTTGTTTCTTTCTTTCTTTACTTTTTGAATAATGTTTAGCTATAGTACAGACAAATGACAAGAATTACTCCATAGAAAAAAAATAAATGGAACTCCTCTGAGAAAAATACAAATTCACTAAAACACTTAGGTATAAATTATTGTACAGAAAAAGAATTGCATCACTGTGGAATTAAAATGTTCAAACCTCATGGTCTCTGACCTATGAAGTCTCAATCTTTGCCTCCTCAATAAATTGTTAGCAATATATACTTTTTCAAAAGAAAATAAATTCTAAGCCATAATACAAAAAACTGTTAAGATTATATTTCGTTTGATTTATAATCTTTCTAAGACAAAAGTCAAGATTTCAACTATGACATGACTTTTTTATTCTCTGTATATTTGCAAATCATTTCCTGATTAGCTCAAAAAAAAGAAAAAATGCTATGTCAAATTTATGAAAGTTCTTTAATCCTCACAATAAGTCTAGAAGAGCTAAGCTTGAGAGGCTCCTGCCAGCATTATTGTTGTCATCTTGAGCTGGATTCAAATTCTGCGCTGCACCAGCCAACACCTTTGGCTCTGTGTCATCACCTGATGACTCTTCATCATCAGAACTGACATCCCTGTTGTCAGATGCATTTGCACTGTTCTGATCTGCATTTGCACCACACTCACCACCATTTCTTCCTAAGACATCTTCATCTCCAGAATGACGTGCCACTTCCTGCAATCTCTTGTTGTCCAGTGCTGCAGATGGTTCCACTCCAAGATTGGCCTTAGAGTTGTTTCCTTTGCTTACCTCAGTGACATCATCATCGCTCTCTGTGTCACTCATTTGAGGTGCAGATTTTGCAGAACTACTTACTTTACTTGGGAATTTGTTCGAGCTTATTTTTGAAAAAACAGAGAAATTATCCAGACATTTCTTAACTTGTTGGTCAAGTTCTTCTTCATTTCTCTCTCTCTGTGGCATCCCACCATTTGCACCTTCTGATGAAAAAGCCTTATAATACAACGGCTTTTCACTCTTTGGCCTTTTTACTGCTGTCTCCTCATAGCTGAATGAAGACATCAGAGGTGTTTTGTCACTAGGACAAATCCCACTGTCACCATTGGCTTCATCAGAGTCTAATAATCGTTTCTGATGTGTGCTACTTCCTGGACGTCTTATATTATCATTATGTGCCACATTCTGATCACTCTCTCCTGTTCCCTTCACCTGTGTAACAGTGTCAGCATGAGAAATTTCAACTGTTTTTTCTGTGTCCATACTATTCCTCTCATTTGATGACATATTTCTCTTGTTGTCATCACCATCATCGTCATCATCATCTCTTCCATCACTGTCTTCATCAGAGCTGCTATCACCATTGTCTGATTGATGTGGGTTTCCAGCTTTTTGAGGCAGATATCTGTAGAGAAAGATGAGAATTTCTAATGGTTTTTTCAAAGCCAGATAGAGCTGAGACAATTAAAGCTTACGTGTAACAAAACAGCTTCTCATATTATCCTAAAAGTTATCTCAATGGCATTCCTTGAAATTCTGATGTATTATATCTGTACATTGAAATAGAAATAAAATAAAACAACTCTTGATTATCTTTTTACAGTTACATAAAACAGATGTCAGTGGAATATTGTAGGATTATGTGTGTGGTGGTCTGGAAAAAGGGTGGAATTGTCAAACATTTTACTTTTTGAGTTCTTGATTGTTTCTGAAACTAGAGATTTTACTGATCATTTGGCTTTTTGAATTTTTACAATGACTTTTGTAGTTTTTCTTTTTTCCTAATGATTTTTAATGAAGGCCTAATCAGGAAAGCTAATTTAGAGAAAAATGCTTTTAAAGATTCAGAAACAAATTTCAATGCATTTCAGAGAGAAATAAGTGATTAATTACCTTTAAAAATAAAAAAACAATTTATTTAGATTCTTTTGTCACTCAAAACTAGATTCTGTAACCATCTCTTTTGATAATGGCAGTAAATGTTGCAAGAAAAAGAAAAAAAGTTTAGGTTGGTTTTAAAGCCTATTTAGATGTCTAATTGCTGCCACTTCATTGTTGTTCTCAACTAATCCGTATGGCTCATACCCTTGTACTTTCATTGTAAACAATAGAATATTTTACTTTTGGCTAGTTTTAGTGGATCAGATTTGATAGTTATTTTTTAAAAAAATGCATTGCAAAACAATTCAATTTGGCAAAACACCACAAGATCTAGATAAAATGACCAAATGAAGTCAGTTGAATAGGATTGTTTTGGAATTTGTTAGATGTAATCATGTCAAAAAACAGCTTCAAAAATGCACTAACAAGCAAAATTCTGAAAAAAAACTTTCAGTGTGTTAAAGATAAGAGGTTGAACTTCAGGTTAATACTAAAAACTCAATTTTCGATATGTGACCTGGAATTGACTATTTTTGCCTGTATCTCAGAACTCATCCTGGTGTGACTTTTACGTGCTTTTCCCAGACACATGCTTACCTCTCAAAGTCCTGAGGCCCAATCTCATCAATACTGTAGGGCACTTTCTTCCACTGGTTGTAGTATTCCAGTCCAAGTTTACTCTCTGTATCAAAGCCAAAATGTTTGATGCCCAACACCAAAAAAGGCACATTACTGTGCACCATCATGGTGCCCAGCTTATTCTTGCACACTTTCCCTGGCACAGGTTCCCCCTTACAATACACAGTGCCAATCATTTTTACTTCGTCGACATATTTGGAGTGACTGTAAGGAACTGTCTTTGTTTGCTCCAAGATTCTCCTGTAATTTGAACAATTCAAAAGAATAGAGTGGCCATTATCCATCAAAACAGCTTACAAATATTCTGAATACTTTCAGTGTGCTCGGAGACTTTGAAAATGGGGAAAAGGCAGATAATTGATGTAACAAATCTGCCCTATTTGCAGTAAAAATCCTCCTCCTCTTTTTCTATCTCTCTTTTCTCTCTTACTTGCTCCATCACATCTCACTTCTGCATCTCCAATATTACTTTATGCCTCTCTAGCTCATGCTTGTACTCTTTTTTTTTCTAAATTTACTTTGAAATTGCATCTCTACTGAAGCAGCAATATTAAAATCAGATTGTTTAATTAAAACATCTGTATCAAGTTTGCAATAATCATGGTAATCATAATAACCCTTAATCAGTATCTCAAAAGTCTGTATGATTTTGGAAAGAAAAAAAGATATAAATAAAGAAGAGGAATAATCAAAGTAATACCGTTACCTGTCTACAACAACTCTGTGAGCTCCATATATTGTTTTTATGTCCTTGCTTTCAATGACAACTTTACGGCAGAGACAGCAAACCTGAAAGAATTGTACATTCAGAAAATTACATGTATTATGAAAAGAAAATTATTGACATCTTACAATTATAGACAAAAAATATCTGAATAAGTAGTTAATTTCACAGTGAACAATTAGTACAACCTTTTTTGTCTCCAGCCAATCACAAAGCTATAAATCTGTGATGGCCAAAAATAAATTAAGGGGAACTGATGAAAATTATGATAATATAAGCATTATCTTTTTTTAAAAAATGTGTATGTCCTTTGCTAACTTTTGACTCATTTTGAGCCTGCGCTTCTTATGTTTTTAAGATGTCAATACTTCCTGTTGGTTATCCATCAGGAGCCAACGATGACTGCGACTCGTGTCAGTGTCAGCAAGAGGAGTGTTTGTGACTACACAGCTCAAGAGCTGCAAATACACACGTGCCCACAAGTATCCCAGAGATATCTACTTAACTGTATAACTGATCAACTAGAAACAGTTTTCTTCAGAGAAATTATTTTGGCATTGAGTGTCTCATGTTAATCTGATATAATATTTATCACATAACTCAAGAAGAATGATGTAAATAAAATTATAACTATGGAGCTAAATATATGAGAATATCACATACCACTTTGAATGGTGTTTTTTTCAAGCAATCCTGAGCCTGTTGTTTCACAATTTCATGAATCTCAACTTCTTTCATTATCTGCTCCTGGTGTTGTTTGTTCTTTTTCCGAATCTTGGAACGTTTCATTTGATGAATTTCTTTGATTGCTCTTGTCATCATCTTTGCCTTTTCCTGATTGATTCTTTCCCTCTGAAGAATTTTGTCCATTGCCAAGAGAATAGATTTTCCCCCTTCTTTTCTGCTTCTACCTGTTTATGAGCAATGGTTTCTTATTTTAGCTAATTATTTAATTTCTGTTAATCTGCATACATGTTATTCTGGAAAGGAAATTTAAGTAGTTAATATACTTGACCGCTAGATTATGTGCTAGAATTGATGTTAATTTTTCAAAATCCTAAAATTCCATTGATCGTGTTTTCATGTCCTTGTGAATATTTGGTCCTGAACAAGATTTGCTTTTAAAATCTAATTCATTTGCAACCATCTTTACATTGCTTGGCAACAGAAAGCAACTTTTATAACCCTCAGAGCATTTTCTTCAGAAAATATGTATTCAGACATTTTGACTGACAACTGAAGCTGGAGAAACAAATGAGATGTGTAAAGCACTTCCTTTTTATCTACCTCAATATCTGTAAGTCTGAGGCTATTTGAGAAGATCACTGTAAGCCTATAATTATAGAAAATATCAACTCTCTTGCCAATTATAGCAGCCTCATTTAATTAAACATTTAACCTTGCCATGTTGTCATGATACATTTTATAACAGCCCAATTCAGTTTTAGCCAGTTTGGGATACTAGCAAAAAACCATTTTGTGCTTGATTTAAGCAAGGTGGACTGTAGCTAAAAATGGAGCATTTAATTATTGAAACAAAACAATGACTGCCAACTTAGGCCACTTGTGCAATGCTGATTATGCCTAGGATCATAACTTAAATTTTTGTTTAAAAATTGACTCATAATGGAATGACTATGATGCATGTGTCACAATTCTCACAGAGTTACTTCAAGGACTGTTTTATCAGAAGATTAATCTCATTTCACTGACAAATCCAAATTCTTTTGCAGGTCTTATGTATATAAAAAGCCAAAATATTCTAGGACATACCAATTCCAGACATTTTCTGTCTTCATGATAATGTCAAGGTTAATGACTATTCCATAAAAGGAACTGCATACACAAAGATTTGGATCAAAGGTGCTGAAATGGGAATTTAGATCTACCTCTAGTTTGCACTGTGGTGACTTCATTCCCCACATGGTTGTATTTAATTACCAAGTTACACTCTGGAATATCAAGTCCTTCCTCTCCAACAGATGTTGCCACCAAGAGACGCACTTCTCCAGATCTAAATTTTCGAATCACTTCATCTTGTTCAGCTGTGGTCATGCCTTTTCAAACACAAACATAGAATTTAAAAAAAGACATAATTAAACATAACATTATTAAGCATAAATCTGGATATGAGTGTACATTATTCAGAAAAGTGTTAACAAATTCATCCAATACAAGTCATAGTTAACGACTGGAGCAACGAATGACTTCCTTTTTTATCTTTTTTTCTTTTGGAATTTTCATCATTTGTAACCATTAAATTACCTTTTCACTGCAACCAATCATAAAATAAATGTAAAGAAAGTATTATCTAAAAGAATTATTTCATTTATGTCTACTAGCAACCTACTAATATTTTCAACATGACACTGTATCCGATAAAGAAATCAATGTTCAGCAATGACATGCATTTCACTCAGACCACTCTGGATTGCTTGTTAACCATTTCACTGCCAATAACAATGTGAGATACGTCCAAAAAGTGATCTCTCATGTGTAGGACAACTCAAATGGTATATTCATGGTCGGCTCAATCTATCACTGTCCAACCTCTTTTTCCCTTTAATCCAATGTTCTGACTACTGACCAGCAATTTGCATCTACACACAGAGTTTTTTTTAACAGACATGGCCAGCTGATGACCTAGCACACAATTTCCTTGATCCTGTAATAATTATTAATATTGAATAACAGTTGATACTTCTGACTGCTTGTGGGAAAGTAGATACGGCTGTTTCAAACCCCCAAAATCATGCCCTTTAGTTGAACAATAGCCTGTCACATGGTCCGTGCCTTCTATTCACCAATCTCAAATTTATGACTGTCTGTCCTGCCCATCCTCCTCTCTTGGATCAGTGAAGCGGATCAATGGTGTAAACCTGAATGTTTCAGTTTACAGCTTACTTTTAATTAGTCTTTTTACAACTTGTATTGTGGTCATACTTCTAACATTTATTCAGTTTTTAAAGTAGCATGGGAAAGTCTTGATTTTTCTCTTTTCTGTGGTGTCTTTTGTTTCAAATTGTGTATTTTAGCATCTTCAACAATGTCAGGTAAATGGACTGACTTGTTTTCATATTTTTGTTTTTCAAATTGTGTTTTTAAAGCTTATTTCTGACCTTTTGAGGTATTTTTCAACAAAACCTGAACTGTGAGTTTTTAGAACAAAATCTTTTCTTTCTAAGGATACAAATTTTATTGATATTTCATTTTTCATTTAGCTGGATTTTTTTTCCATAGTGTACAACCATTTTTGCCATCACTTTCAAGCCAAAGGTAGTGTGTGAGAAACAAACAAACAGAATGGTGGAAACGCTTGGTTTTACTCAAATTGATGTTTTTTTATGCCATTTTTCAAAGCATTGTCTTCTTCTGAATAAACAAAAAGGCAAGATTCAACTATGCAAAGTTTGATCTCTGTCCAGTATGTCGTCACTTTGCCACTGTCACCAAGGGAGGCAGATACAAGAAATCCATCAGGAGGGCTGTTTTTTCCGTGCCAAAACATCTTTAAACTGAATCTGTCGCAAGTTACAATGTCAGGGAAACTCTTAATATATGTGACATCTTGGATTCTTTAACTATAGAAGTGTTTGTTGGGGATTTTCTTGCACAATATTTTTTTTAATCCCTGTTCTCGTCTATCTACTAACTCTATAAATCTAGTAATTGACCATAAAGATTTGTTTCAAGTCACGAATTTTCGCAGCCAGTCAAAATGAGACATATGTTGAATTTTCACCATTTGGGGTTTTTGGTATCATGTGGAAGCTCATTTCATACCCTTTCAGGTGGTGAAAAAAGTTCTCAGTTAGCTTTATTCTAGCCAGAGATATTGCAGTTCACAGAGTCAAGGGGGGGACCTCCCAGCAGTGACCGAAATTCTGAGAAAATCGAGTTCCAATGAACGTTTGAACGCATAAATCTACATACCTCCTCACAAAAACCTGATTTTAATGAAGTAATATTAATAAGAAATGAATGTACTTTCGATTTCTGGAATAAAAAAAAAATCGATATCTGACTCCTCTCATCACATTCAAAGCCCGATTTCTCAGTTCTAGTCCAGCAATTTATGTCTCATTTCGACTGGCCACAAGTATATTTACTTACTCAAGTTGTATGGATCTATCCATTCATCTACTAAATGACTTTAAACTTTTGTTATGTCTGATGTTTTGTGGTGTCAGACCCATATAATAGAGACCATGGATCTGACACCTTTTTTCTGAAAAATTCCTGTGGGCTAAGTTTTTATGAAATATCAGTATTGTATATGCCATGAAAAATGATGTAGTAATCAGACTGCAGTTTCAGAATTTTCTGAAATATGCCCAAAATAGAGGAATTTATAATTTAATTAGGATTTTAATTTTTCTGCTTTTACTTGGTATGGTATAATTGTAAATATCAATCTTATTATGAAAATTATATGTATGCAAACTTCAGAATTTGGGCTTGAAATTGACAAACTTTGTTTCTGTAAGTGTCTTTATAAAGCCAGATGTCAAAGAGAATTAAACCATGTGTGATTTTCTTGTAACTGAAAAAAACCCAGGGTTTCTCCTCCACCTGTGCTCGGTGAAGTGTAACGCTAGCGCCGAGCCTATCATTATCAGTATCAGATTGCAAGTTTTATAGCTTCAGGTCCTACAACTAAAGGGCACGCTAGAAACGGCCGTGTAGAGGATTGGTATTGGTTGGTTGGCGCATAGTGGCAGGACTGAGTGTGGATTGAGATTAGTAGTGGATGGTATCCGGGGAGATTGACTGGATAATTACTGACTGTGTCCCTGATGCTTAGTACAGGATTGCAAAACTGGCATAGCTGTGAAGCAGTTAAAAACTAGAGGGGTGGTTCTTATTGGTTTTGCAGAAACTTCTTTGGGAGCCATTCCACAATTTTGCAAACTCTCCACTGTCTTTGCCATTTAATTTGTTTTTCTTAAGCCTTTTAATCCTGAGATAGTAGGATTATCTTGGCTTTAAGTAACTGCCTGCTTTTGGTAAGAATTTTTGTGGGTAGAAATTTTGAATTTGGAAATTTTTGCCAGGACAGCAGCATGCAGCCTCCGCTTTCATTGATTTTGAACTGCCAAGGGTTCTTTAATGCCTTAATGTGCACAACATACATTCAGGACCTCTGAAATATATTCGCCCTTATCTGAGAAGCTAGACATTGGGCTTCTGAACTAGAGGAAGCCAGGGGACTGTCAAATCACTGATAAAAGGCAGGTTTCAATCTTCATGTCCTTCCATCCCCCATTGCAGGATCCGTGAGTCGATCCCGGCCTCACTGCCGTGAGTTGTTTTCTCCATGAGTAGACGCCAAACCACAGAGTCACTGCACCCTCATTTAAATACCATTTAAATAAGAATGAAGGCTATAAGTATTAAAGGGGTAAGCGGGTGAAAATTTCAGATTTGTTATTTTATCAGACTAAGAAGAGAAACTTTGACATGTTGTGGTGTATGACTGGGAAAGATGTTTTTCACTCTCAAATTTAAAAAAAAAATTATGGTTTCCATGGAAACGGTGGCCATCTTGAAAATAAACACGAATCGTAGAGTCTTAAAATTTCAAAAATTACTTTATCTACAAGATTATTTATGGTGTCAAAACTTACTTTAGGGTCATATTGAGGCAATAAACTGGTTAGTTTTGTCCTTTTACACTTATCTTTATTTATACAATTTTTTTTAAAAATTGACACTCGATGCTCACCAATAAAATACAGGTTGTAAAACAAACAAAAAATTGTCAATAATTTTTACTACAGAACACAGCCATACCAAATAGCCTATTGCCAAGACTAATAATCAGAAAAAGTGTGTGCTAAATTTGAGCTCTATAGAGTGTATACTTTTTGAGATTTTAAGATTTAAAAAAAAAAAATTAAAAATCTTAAAATCTCAAAAAGTATACACTCTATAGGGCTCAAATTTGGCACACACATTTTCTGAGGCTATTTGGTATGGCTGTACTCAACAGTAAAAAATTTTGACAATTTTTTTTTTTTTTTTTTATTGGTAGCACTGAGTGTCAATTTTAAAAAAAATTATATAAATAAAGATAAGTGTAAAAGGACAAAACTAACCAGCTTATTGCCCCAATATGACCGTAAACTAAGTTTTG
>JBCEWB010178376.1:0-10053 GCA_039654565.1 Peronia peronii
CTATCTGTCTGTCTATCTATCTATCTATCTATCTATCTATCTATCTATCTATCTATCTATCTATCTATCTATCTGTCCGTGTGACTCTTTGTCAGTCTATCTAATTATTTGTCTCTCTTCCTGTTTTCTATCTGCCCGTCTATCTGCCTGTTTGTCTATCTATCTACCGATCTCTATTTAACATGGGAAAAGGGCAGAAGGGGTAGAAAGTGCCTTTTCTGTTTGCTCACTGGAGCCCACTGGTAGCCCAGTTACTGTTTCCAGCAATGGCGCGTGTCACATGCCTTCGTGTTCAGGTTAGCAACCTGAGTCTAATCTGCTTTTCATGAGAATATGTGAAGTAGGGGAGACTCCTGGCTTCGGCATAAAGATGGCCACTGTTTGATCTGTCCTTTAATCCACCCATTTCACTAGTAGAATCGCCTAATAAAAACGTCAAGTGTTTAAGATAATAAAAACACACAAAGAGAGGTTATTAGAAGCTGTCGGATGTTTGCTAAGAAAAAAAGATGGAATTTTGTTAGAGGGATGGTAAATACAACGGAATTTTCAAAACAGCATGTAGTGTACTGAAACACTCCTTCAATACTCACATCTTATTGCATTAACGAAAAGTGCAATCAAATAATGAAAGCTCCCAGCAGATGTTCAACAACTTTTCCTTCAACCATTCAATTATTTTTCTTTTTTTCTAGGCATCTGCTGTAGTTTCTCTACAAACTTCCCTCTTTATTCGTTAATTGTTTGGTAATCTGGTTAACTAATTATTGGTTGTTCGGTCTTGATTGATGACTCAAGTGAAAGACTGTTTCTATGACTTTTCTTTTCTTTTTTTTTTTTCTGACGGCGATTTGACTGTCCATTTTTTCGATTTTCTTTTTTTCTTTTTTTGTAAATGTTGCTTGGAAATGATGAAACATGCCTTCATCTAACTTCGAGGAAGAGGATGTCTTAAAAATTACTTTTGGGGGTAGGAAGGGGTGTAGAGAAGGGAGGGTGAACGTATCATCTTTGCTAATTATGGAATAATTTTATGGCTCTCTCAAAGATGCTTGAATTAGTGAGGTTATTGTAATAGGCTCTCAGTCATAATGGCTCAGGCCGGTGTAACTTTATCGAATCAATGGTCACTTCCAACGTCTTGCTGTTGAGGTCTGCTCCCTTCTTGTCATTTCCAACAGTGTGACGTTCCACTCACATTTAAATTTTAGTTTTGTCTCAGCGTTTGAGTAGCCTGCTACAAATATGAGTCTTTTGCATGAACATGTTTGGCTAGGAAAGGTGTAGTGTTTAAGAAGGTTATACTGCTTTACAATGCTTTAAAGACATGAACTAAATAGCTCAGATAGTCACGAACTGGTTGTCTATAAACTGATCCTCATTATTTCCTTCAAATACTTCAGGCTAGCCTCCCGCACACGATGTATGCAAGGGCAGCCAACACTTAAACAAAAGAAAACTATTAACTTTGGACAATGGTGATTTCACGACCATTGAAGTGAGCAAGGAGATAGACTTGAAAATAACTGGGTTGGGGGGTGAGGTGATTTTAAAAAATGAGACAGAGAGAGAGAGCAATGTCTGTCTTGACACAAACGAACGCGTAGATCAAATATAGAAAACGAGCAGGGCGTTGCCTGCCAAGGATCAAGACAGTGTGTATACCGTGTTTGCCCATAATTTTTTATGTGTCGTATATAGAAAAAGTTCAGAAGATTTTCTTAAAGATTCACCTCTGGTGAATTTCATGTTGAAGTTTAGAAAACTCAGAGTAACTTCATTTTAAAAAAAGGAAAAAAAGAAAGGTTTGTTCGTTAGAAATACAAATGCTGAATGAAATAGGTTTAATGATCACATCGCCCATATTGTGCTCTGTGTAATTTATTCTCATATCTGATATGTGAAGGTCTTAAAGCAAACGTGTATTTTGGCGGCATGTAACTTCACAACATTTATTTATTGTCATAAGGGGAAAATCATATTCAATGAGTTTCGGAGAAAACCAGAAGAACAAAAACAAACACACAAACACACAAAAGGATAAAGGAATAAGTAAACCGCTTATTACAGTGAATGGTTAAACTATAATATTAAACAAATTTGGGTTGAAATATCGGATCCAGTAACACAGATCATGGATGAAATATCCTGTGTAAACTTAAAGTATTTATTGTCATTCGCAATTTAAAAGTTCTTCAATGTCAAGACAATTAAATTGCTCGCTAAATGGTTTTCTGCTTCATTATATAATTTATTTGCATGAGGCACGAAAGAGACCTTGTCAAACCATTAATCGGTCCAAAAATTGAGGTACGAGTTCACTACGAAAATTACCTGATTGGGATGGAAAGAATACATATGTTACCTTCATTTTTTTCACATCCCTTTCTAAGTGCTCCCTTTTGGATACTATGCACGATTTCATCTTTCATTTCTGCCACTTTGAAATTGGCATTAGCATGATCTCTGCATCAAAAGCGTCAGTAGCTTTTTAGTATGACTCAAACTTCCTTCCAACAGTCATACTTTGATGTATGGAAAAAAAAGAAGTCTCAAGGTATCAGGTCAGGTGAGTAACAGGGTAGAATAACAACTGGACGTTCTCAGAGAGAGGCCGTCGCTGTCTCCGTGTCAGAGCACTCGTATTGTCATGGTGCCACAGCAATCCTCGGGTTTCTGCTCTTTGCTGTTCTCTCAAATGGCGAAGGACTCGTCTGGCAGACATCTTACAATATGTAGCTGCTCATGTAAAATCTCCCAAACACGTGGTGATGAGAGTTTCAATAAATGCTCTATCTCCTTATGTTACTCTTGCATTTGCTCCATCCTAGTTTTCACAATTACTGTTATTTCTTCGCTGACACTGGTTGCTAGGCAACCAGGTCGGTCATCATTTTCCAGAGACATTCAATCCTGTTGGAATTCACCCTCACGGTCCGAGGTCAACATAGCTTATCTAGAAGGGATATTAATCTGATTCTTTCTGGAAATTCCCCATGTATAATATAATTGATTTCACTAATATTTTAGGAAGTTCCATCGACCCAAAAAAGTTTGTCTCACTTCTTGGCTTGACCCTGTTACGGTGGGCTGGAAATTTATGATGAAAGTCCTTCTCCATGAATGACAGACGTATTAGCCAATTGAGCCTATATTATACCCTCTATATAATAATAATAATAGTAGCGAGTAGGATTAATAATTACGTAGGAAAGAAACTGACGTACCTCCAGCCGAAACCCATGACTTTCGGTTCAGGCCGGAAATGAGGCAAAATCTTGTAAACAATAGCGCTTAGCCTTCATTGTGATTGTGTTGATGTACTTGATTGCCGGTAAGTTATCAGTATTTTATGAAATTATTGTATTCTATTGTGACCATGGATTTTAAGATCAAATCTTGTTCGGAGCTACAAGATTATTTACGAGGGAGAGATAAATGGCTTTAAGAAACAGGATTTTGTTGACGTGTCGATGTGCTGAGAGTCTGGGCGTCGAGTTCGACCCAGATAATGTTTTAGGGTGTTAGACTGACACCCTAAAGGCGAAATTGACAGCACCATCTGTTGGCATAAGCTATCTAGCTTGATGTGCCAAATGACTTCAGCCAAATTCTAATGTTAAAAGCATTTGATATCTTATCTTACCTTGCCTCGAGAGACTGCGAATGCCGCATGTTTGCCTTACTTCTTGATTGTAAGCTTACTTCCGATGGGAAATCCGGTCCGGTATTTCCCGAAATCATGTGTTCTACTATTTACCAATATCCCAGGAAATTCCATCGATCCATGTCCTTGGCCTTGCCTCGGCCGTAAGTTTGCCTTACATCTTGGTTTGATCCTGTTACCATGGGTAGGAAATTTACGACTAAAATTCTTTCTCTGTGAGCCTATTGCCCTCCAAATAATAGTAAAAGTGAGTAGTGTTAATGTTTTAATGACGTACTTCCGAGTTAGGTTTTTCCCGAAATCTTGTGTTCTATTATTGCAGATGTGCAAAAATCAGTTGTCTAGTTCAATTCCGTGTATCCAAATCCGCAAATTTTCGTTGTGACCCTTGTCTGATATTGCTCTTTAGTTGTAGCTTTTCCCTAGAAATGATAATGCAAAAAAGTCAGATTCATGATTGACTGCCTTGTTGATTCATTGATTATTAATTAATTGATTACTTGATTGTTCGATTGACTGAATTACCAACTCATTGGTTGATTGTTTTTGAATTCATTAGTAGGTTGGTCGATAGATAATTGGTTAATTAGAATTTTTATTGGTTACTGGCTTGGTAGGTTGGTTGATTAGTTGATTGGATTTATATGGGTTGGTTAATTGATTTGTTTGTTTGTGTATTGGTGAGTGAGTTGGTTGGTGGTTTGCTGATTGGTCAGTTGGCTGATTGATTGGTTGACTGATAGATTGATTAGCTGGTTAGTTAGTTGGTTGGTTAGCTGATTGGATTATTTGTTGGTTGGTTGGTTGGTTGATTGATTGGTTGGTTGGTTAGTTGGTTGGTTGGTTAGTTGGTTGGTTCGCTGGTTGGTTGGTTGGTTGGTTGGTTGGTTGGTTGGTTAGTTGGTTGGATGGTTGGTTGGTTGGTTGATTGGTTGGTTGATTGGTTAGTTGGTTGGTTGGTTATTTTTATGCTTTCTTTTATGAAGGTGATACAGTAACTTAGTGTTTTGTTTTGTTTTGATTGTTAACTCAAGAAGAAAAGTATTTTTTTTTCTTAGATTGGCCATGTCTATTACAGTTTGCTGTGTTTGTGAAGTCTAACATCGCTAAATTCTTTCCTCTTACTGTAGACCTATAACCAAATGAAAAGTAAGTGATGATGGAAAAATATCTCACGTACGAAAATGCAGTTCCAATCTTGTCAGGAGCGGGATTTTAGAGCGTCCTTCTCCATTTTCCCGCGGACTTCTGAATAGAAATGATTTTGAATGAGCTGTTCCTGTAACATCCTTGGGAATTAAATAATCTGTTGTTATTCTCTGTCTAGTTTTGCTCCTCTTCCGTCTTCTTCCCATGTCTCTCTTTCTTGTGCTCCCTTTCTCTCTCTCTCTCTCTCTTCTCGTCCTTTCGCTCCCTTTTCTTTCTGCGCGAAATTATGACAATTTATGTATATCAATATTATGGTCATTTTCTCTTCTTTTCACTGACTGTCATTCTCACTGCACTGCTTCCTGTTCGTCCCTAGTTCTTTTGCAGCTTGTTGTCAAAGAAAACTTCGACCATTGCTATTAAAGTATCAGTTATAGTTTGGACGAAGAATGATAAATGATTCGGTAAACTGCCCCTGGATTACACAGTTTCCAAAAAGGCCAGTGTGGGGCTGTTGAAAAATGACAGTTTCGAATGCAAGCGGATGAGTCAAACAAGATAGAGCGAACTTTAATCATATCCATACAAATCGTTTTAAATTGTGATTGATATGGAAGGCTTGTTTTTATGTCCTCAGAGGGGCTCTCTATTATTGAATGGACTCTCATTCTGCAGTGTCATGCCCGTGCGATCGGATGTCGCTCAGGGTTCACCCATAATATCCGCTTGTGCAAGTCATGTGAATGCCTATTAACTTAAACACATCTCTGTCGGTATCTGTAAGCTGGCTACCTCACTTGTCTGTTCTCAAACAGATCTTAATCATTCCTCTGCACATTCTCGTCACAACATTCCAATACTTTTTCTCTCCCATAGTACATAAATAGTAATCTGACACCTCCTTACTACCTCCCCCCGTCTCAGTCCCCCTCCCCCTCCCCCAGTCCTTACCTTACTCCTGTCTTTAACTCCCCACTCCCCAGTGACAGCGATCCTAACCGCTATCTGTCTCTATCTGACTATACCACTACAGTTAGTTTAAAGTTTACATCTGATTTGTTGTTGTTGTTGTTGTTGTTGTAAGTTTAATTGTCAAATTCCCATGGACATAGTAATGTCCACAGTGTAGGCTCATGCACTTTCGCCTTCTCTTTTGTGAGATCACACATTTCCATGCTTGTCATATACTGAACATAGTCATTTTGTCTCAAGTTTTATCCCCAAATGCAAACTTCGTTCGTTTAGCTCTTCACACCCCAAGCCATGTTTGAAGCCCAGGTCTTCAGAAAGCAAAAGAAGACGGAATTGAAAATCACCTGTTCCCAACTTCCAACTATTATGGAATATTTGATATAATTATCTATAGCTAAACATAAAATAAATAAGAAAAGTCATATTTTTGTGCTGGAAACAGCGTTAACTTTTCTTCAACACCTTCAGAATCCCATTATACAGATGTCCAGGTGTTCTATAGGTCGTTACTTATTTACAGTGCCTCTTTTGCTCCATAAATTAGACACAATAAATGACATGAGTGGTTTCACTGAAGGCATGATTTGTTAGAAGTGGCTCTCAACGTTTCCAAATAAGGAACCTCAATCTCTTCCAGCTTCCAAACTCATTAGCTCTCTCATTCAGCTGTATCACATGTCATATTGCGATTTAAAAGGCCGAAGGAGACTGTGACCGAGACAACTTTGTTTGTCCTAGAACAACAATTGCCGTGCTCGCTTACATTACATTTGCATTCTGCAAACAGTGGCATCACCCGTACTGGGGTAGAGACGTGGGAGGCAGAAGAAATTTAATTCTGTTTATGTTGAAAGAGAAGTTGTCTTTGATAATGATAAATACATTCCTGAGGCAATTGGTTCGTCAGGGATACAACATACTTCGTCCATACAGTGGTCCTTAATGAATTATCTTTGTAAACTCCACTTCTCGAAGAATGAAATAGATTTCATTGCAAGTAAACATTATGCATGTTGAGCTAACTGTCCATCTATTTAGAAGACAATCGTAAGTTTATGTTAATTTTGTAGTACCAAAATTGGTTCAGCCTGTCAAACTCATCCTTCCCATGCCCTCGTTCCTCCCTCATTCTCTGTGAACTTGCTGGTTATCGTGATACAGTGCACTGCTCCATAGCCATGACCTTCAAGCCGGTAGTAATCAGCTCTCGGGAACACTAGTATGGAGGTTTGGATCCCACAGAACTTGCGAATTAACCCAATTCATATTTTCAGGCGATCTTTTGTCCACCCCGTAGACATACTAGTATCTTAGACTCGGTGCACAGGAGGAACTTCCAGTCCAATTTAAATAGAGCATCGGCGCTGGAAGTCAGGGAGCACTGTGGGAGGAGGCGCGTATAGAAAAAAACGGGGTGGGGAGAAAATTTAGAACAAAAACGCCTTGCAATGATTGACAGACTTAACTCTTTTAGAGCCTATTCAACCTAGATGCCCTCCGAATAATAAAAATAGTTTTGTTTTAATAATTAACTGGGAAAATAAATAAATAAACAAATGGTAACATTAACAGTTGATCAGAGAAGGAGACTAAAGGAAGGCCTTCTGAAATTTATCATACATTAGACCTGATGGTAATCAGTGAGTCAGTCGAAAGAAAGAAGACAAGAACGTAAGAAATGAAAACATAGATGCTTTAAAACAAAAGATATGAGGAAGAAATAGAAGCAAGTCAACTTGCCTGAGTTGTAAATGTGGGCGGTGCTCCCGTGAAAACGTATACAAAGGAAGTAAACAAGATGGGCCTTGACATAGTTCAACGTTACCAAACAAGGCCCCATTTACTTTTGTGTCAGATGTAGTAGACGTAAATGCTTAAGCACATGCTCATATAACCTTGCACACTATAGAAATGCAAGGAAATGGCGATTTTAAGTCGCCATAATAGCACATATTGTTGTTTGAAGTTTTAGTTTTGTTGCTTTCATCTCATTTTCAGTCTGTGGGAAGATCTCTAGGTCGAAATTGCCTTGTACCATTATGATCTTGGAGAATGCGCATCTGCTTTAGCTCTTCAAGCAAACTTTTTTTTCTGTTTATCCTCGTCACCCTTTTCTCATTTTTTTCCTTTTGTCTTTTTTTCTTTCTTACACTCTCTTTTGTGGCTGTCAATTCACTCAATATGCTCGAGAGATAGGCATGAACAGATCGAGAAGGATGACAAAAAGAAAACTAATTCTGGTCCGTTTTTCACACTGGAGTGATAGGCTACGTTTTTTTTTTCCCTCACGTTTACAACTCAGTTGAGTTAACTTCTATCATCTATGTTTTCATTTCCTACTTCCTTGCCTTCTTTTTTTCGACTGACTCACTGGTTATCTTCAGGCGTTATGTGTGGTAAATTGCAAAGGACCTTACTTTAATCTCATTTTTGTAAGTGTTACCATTTATTTATTTATTTATTTATTTTCCCGTAATTCAATCAAAAACACTACTTTGATTATTCGGAGGGCATCTAGGTTGACATGAATAGGCTCTAAATGTTTTAAGTCTGTCAGTCACAACGAAGAATTTTAATCCTAAATTCTTTCCCGTCCCGTGCTTTCAGTTTTTTTTGTTTTTTTTTTAAACGCGCTTCCTTCCAAAGCCCGGTCGACTCCTATAGCTCGGTCGCGAAAGGGTGGCTTAGTGGGGAATGGCGGCCAATGGTGAGACCGAGACGTGAGGGGTCTAGTTACACTATTATGTCTATGTCCATCATTGGTCTCCATTTGCTAGAAAAAAAAGCCTGATGATTGACGTCGTTAATTAGGACGATAAAATAATATGAATCGCCGTGTATGCGATCAGTAATCTAATCCTGGTTCAAAATAGTAGTAGATGCCGTTGTAAATGAAAAATCTCTCCAAAATGTCTGAGATTTCTACACATACATCCATCTTTTCCTCATCAATCATGTGTATGCACTAAGAGGGGAAGTAATCCGAGATATGGAGTAACAAAACAAAGCAAAACATATCTAAAAAACAACAACAACACAGAATTTGTGATAGTTATGATGTGTAAAGACATATCAAGCAATTAATGTAACGAGAAGCCTCTGGCTTATTCATTTTTAATAGTATACATAATCATGTTGGCTATTGGCCCACTGCATTTACACTTTATCGTGTTGCCTTTTCTTCGTGATTATTAGTTTAAAAAAAAACAAATCTGCTTTCTTGTCTTGTCCTTTTCAGGGCACAATGTTTCTATCATGATTCTTACAGAAAAAAATAGGAGAGAGTCAGGCCCTGTTCCATGGGAACAGTATTTCAGTAATTCATTACACTTTTCAGTAAGATGGGGTAGTAGGAATATAAAGTGAACGTGTATAATTATTACAAGCTGTTTTCGTCAGAACAATATACAAAGTAATTCTTGAAAAAACAATTTCAATATATTGTGAGCGGAAAGCAAAATAAATTGAATTGGACTAAAATATCAAAGGGAAAAAAAGGGAGTCAAAATAAGATAAAATGAAAGCAACAAAAATGTCAGGTAAGAACTATTTTGAGTATCACTAATGTGAATTCCTTAAAGATGTAAAGGGTAACTTAATAGATTTCTATTAAGTACTAGGATTAAATGGCTGGCCTTGTGAGTTTCTCTACGTGTCTGTCTCTATGTCTTTCAGTTCAGACAGCCGGTTGTCGGGCCCTTACTTTATTAGTGAATACAGAATTACAGGCATATGTATAAGATCTTTTTTGGCATTACTCGCTCGAGGATTTTCAGGAATTTTGATTGTTGATTTAAAGGTGTCAATTTAATCTTTGCCACAGTGTATTTCATAGGTGACACCTGTACACGTTCAGTTTGAACTGGCATAGTTTGACAGCAACCTGTCTATCATAACGATCTTCCAAATTTCTGTGTTTACTCCCCCCTCCCTTTCTCCCCCCTCCCCCTCTCTAAGCGGCCAACCTTCTTCCACATTCCCTCTCCCTTTTCTTTTACTCTCGAGTATCATCCCGCTCCTACTCCCTTTCTCTCTCAATAATGTCGTCCCCCCATTTTTTCTCTCCCTCTGTGATAGGAAATCTTCTCTTGTCGCTTTGTGTGCTTTTCCTTCTCTTATCTTCCGAATTCTATTTTCTTCTTCAAGTTCTCGTTCTCTTCTTCCCTACCTTCGTTCATCTCTCCTGTTAGTCTGATGTATGTATGTATGTATGTATGTATGTATGTATGTATGTATGTATGTATGTATGTATGTATGTATGTATG
>JBCEWB010178387.1:0-10053 GCA_039654565.1 Peronia peronii
TTGTAGCTTTGAAGATACAGTCTGTTGAATGTGACACCATCCAGTGGAAATTGTCATGACAGATTTCAACAGTCCTTACTTGGCAATAGGTCATATATATGTGTGTGTGTGTGTGTGTGTATTTATATATATATGTATATATATTATATATATATATGTATACAATAATATATATATATATACCCATTACCAGCAAAGTTATTGAGGAAGGTCATAATAAGCTTGCAAATGTAGTTTTAGAACTTTGAGGGCATTTCATAGTGATAAAAAATGGAAATCACTGAGGAGGAATTTGAGGAGCCTGCTCACGATCGATTGAACACACGTAAGAACAAATATATGCATAATGAAAGAGTTATGAACAACAAAAAAGCAATGCTAAATAGAAGAACATTATAGTATGTAGGTCATGGCCATGAAACCAAGAGACAAGCTTCGTGAAGTTTGAAGACTTTTTTAAGATAAAATGTAGGCAAAAAGAAAAACAAAGCAGAGCACTAGCTTCCCCCATTGGTAACATCACTGAATCTAGCGGGATGAGAATCCATGAAGTCAGCAGAGCTAGTGAAGATCGGAACAAATGGCAGAGAATAATTACCCTATCGGTTTCATTGACTGCAGCAGCCAACACCGCATCTGGTAACAGCGTCAGACTATAGATGACAAAGGAACAAAGGCAATACCTGCAGGAACACAGTCAGTGCGAACATTTGTGCAGTTCTTACTCATATAATAGTTCAATTACTCTTCCACGTTAGCACTTACTGAATGATTGTACGTATTATTTGCAGATATGTGATAGGGATAGTTCGTTCCATTCGAATGGCAAGGTTCTGTCTCCACGGTTTAGCTGTCTGAAGTTTTATATTCCACACAATGCCCTTCTATTTATAAAAGAAAAGCACTCCAAACTAAGTGGATCTGTAACATCAGTTTTATTAAAAGAAGAACGGAGTAAATGAAATGAACTTCTAGGCAGGCAGAACTTCAATCCTTAGTTCCTCAAAAGTTTTCTTTTTTGTAATCCTGTTTACTCTCACAGATCCTATATAGACAACTCAAACAGTGTAACAGACAGGTAGAGAGCTGGCTGAAGCTGGCAATTTAATTTTAAGTGTCTCTGTAAATGATCGCAGTGCTCCCTCTGTACAAGGGAAGTAATAATCTATTTGCCCTCGTTCAAATATATTTCGGTAGGTTATTTCCTTTTCTCACTCCTGTATTGTAAATTCATTTATACAAGGTAATTTCAAACATGGGTCGACCGAATATGACATGTCGATAATACAAAACAGCCATCACTACAGTATTCATTCACATGCCTTACTTCTTGTGAAATTTTTATTTGGTATAAAACTTATTGTTGTTGTTGTGGTGGTGGTGGTGGTTGGGGCATTCACCAATGACGTCTATAGTCAGATTCCATCATTAATGCTGCTGTGGTCCTCTGCCGCCTTTGTGGCACTACAAATCTGTGTCCTGTCCACTCTCTGATGTTGCAAGGCCATCTTTCACCACTTTGCAGTCTTTAACTGTTTACTGTGCCATTAAATCTTTCCTTGCAGGACTATGCTTTGCCAGGCCGAAATTTCCCGTAACGTGACAATACTTTCATCATGCCTTTGTCTTCACTATACTATCTTCATCATCGATAAATGGATAAATTAAAACGTCGTGAAATCTCGTGTTCTCAGTAATACGGAGATGAAATTTCTGCTTCAGTTTATAGCCAGTATCTTGCTTATTTCTTCTGTGGATATTTGTTGTCTTTAAATTTGCTCTCCGCTGTTTCTTGTCATAAAATGATCGTTTTCTCATGGGGAATAGTAGTGATAATCTGGCTTACTCTGGCTGTACTTCCTTGTTTGTTATGTGTTCTATGGACGAATTCCCATGAGCTGTCTGTAACATGTCATCTCTGTTACGCTTGTCTTCTTTGAGAATTCTGCTGTAAATGTCTGTGTTCATTACGGTGCATCTCTAAGCTAAACCACTGCTGCCGATTGGCAAGATAGACAGAAGCTGCCATACTGTGCACGATCCCGCATGTGGCATGAATGGACATATCTATTGTAACGTGTGCGTTCTCTACACTACCAGTGGACTTCTTCTGGATCTATATGTGTTCAACGCCTCCTGTGTATATGTGTGTGTTCTTGTTTGAGCGGTTGGTTGTTTGTTAGTTTGTTCTCTTGTTTGTCGCTGTTGTCGTGTGGGTTTTGTGTGTGTGGGGGGGGGGGGGGGGTCAATGTTTCCTGTATTCCCACAGCCTTATTTCAGAACTATTTCCAAAAGACATTCCAAGAAGTATACTTCCCAATATGATAAGTAAAAAAAAGCCTAGCATGGACGAGTGTGTATATCCCATTCCTCACAGATTATGGGACTGAATTAGACAGGCACCGAATTAGACTGTGTTTAAAATTAGATATGGCCTTAAAATTATTATTTTTGAGTAAGTATTCTAGTTTCCTTACCTTACACTTAATACGATTATTTAGGTAAGTAAACGGCTCCATAATGTGTTGTTGCTATTGTTATTGTTTCATTCGTGTTGTTGTTGTTGCTGCTGTTGTTGTTATTGTTGTTTGTTGTTGTTATAGCCGTTGTTGTTGTTATTTTGATGTTCTTGTTCTTCATGTTGTTGTTGTCATTGTAGTTGTTGCAGTTGTTCTATGTAATTTTTTATTTATATATATATGTTTATTTATCATTAAAATTTTTTTTTTATTATTGTATTATGTGATCTACAACGGAACATGATGCAATGTTGAAGCTGAACCAGGACTCACAAGAGGCTTTCTTCATAATTGTACATTTTAATATGCACATACAGAGCATTAGTAACAATGAGAACTTTACCTGCAATGTTGTGATAGTATTGAAGAGGTCTGCAAAATGTTTATTTACATCCATGATTTTTTTTTTCTTTATATTCATTCAAATTATTAATTAATTAATTTATAATTTATTTACTTATTTATTTAATCTATTTATTTATTTTTATTATTTAGTTAGTTATTTAGTTATTTATTTATTATTCATTTATTTATTTACATTTTTTTTTTTTTTACATGGAACACAAACACATAGTCATATTACTTCTCAGAGCCCCTAGAATATTAGATCAAATGGCACCCAAATAGTGAAAATGATATGAAAAACGTCTTAATCCCTCCTACTTTGAGATACTCAGATTATTAGTAAGTAAGAGACAAAAACAAATTTTCACATTATAAGTTTCACCAGCTTTACTAGTAATCGAAACAAGATGGTGACAAAATTTTTCATCTTCAGCCGAATCCATCAGATTCAAACGCCCAGGAGTGATATCACTGCATATGGCCATACTGCCTCCATCCGATTATATTATTAAGCCACTGAATCCGCATGGGCCCTTGTGCGCTACCGTCACTGCGCCACATGTGGCCGTGTAGAGTTCACACCCACTTCCGTACGTGACTCCATTAGTGCCGCACACCGGGTCATACATTGTAGCGCAAGCCAAAGAGTGACAGTCAAAGGGAGCAGCCGGCACTAAGGATTAGAATCATGAAAATGCATAAGAAAATAATAATATGCTCTTCAATAATGTCTCACAATAATGATAATAGTAATGATATTAATAAATAATAATAATAAATGGCATTTTTAGAACCCTCATTCATATATAGTACAGATTCTAAGCTCTTTGCAATCTCTGTTACTATCCAAATTTTACCAAGAGAGACATTCAGTTATACTCTCAGCTTCGGGAAACATCTGAATCCTTGTCAATCCTATTAAAAAAAAATAAAAAATTCTACAGTCGGGCACCAAAATTAATCTAAGCCGAGTTAGGAATTTTCTTTCCCAAGGACAAAATATCAGACCCAGTTTGAATTCGAACGCTTGTATTACTGATCCCAAGTTCGACACTAGGCAATCAACAGCATAATAAACATAGTATATATTGATATGAGATATAGACAACTATTTTCATATGATATTAGAATATTACACATAAAAAATAAATAAATAAATAAATACACTCAGAAAAAGGCAGTAACCAAATCGGACGCACCTTTCATGTCCCATCTTTGATCAGAATTCCACAAAATTTGTTTCTTTTCGGTCAAGAAATAATGTATCAGCTTAAGAAACTATAGAAAGAAGAAAAGCAAGTAACCATTAGAAACAATGTTATTCAGAAAAAAAAAAGAAACATTTGAAAGAAGAATGTAATACATGAATATTATGACTATCGTGTCCTTACCTTCTATGACATATAGAGCCAGCAGTACAAAGGATAACATGATCAGCTTCATCTTGATTCTCTACTGTAAAAAAAAATCGTATGTAAGTCGGCAACGAAACGAACAGATCACAGCTGAAGCAGACAGGTGACCGAATATCTAAAAAGTGCTGGACCTGAAACCGAGTATCAAAACATATAAATAGTACTTGCCACGTCGTCCTGGTAGCATAGGTAATGACTTTTCCACATTTGAACATCTGGTTGATTTACACCGGTAGCTACTTATTATTTTGACCTTGAGTTTAAGTTTTGCTTTTATGGTGATTCTGCACCGAAACGTCTACATTACGACTTTGGTAATCTAGATTCGAAAAAAAAAAAGTCGGCCAGTGCGTGGTGTGTTGTCTCAGAATTTAATTTGAGATGAAAGATAAGCCACATTAACTTAAAACAACAACACTAAAAAAAAAATGGCACGTATCAAGGGGAAAAAAAAAAAAGATCAGCTCTAGGCATTAAGAAGTGAAATTCTTTTATATTACTAGAAGAGAACCCACGGCCTTCGAGGGAGATTTTTTAAAATATACATGATTGTAGGTCAACCCGATCCCTACCATTTAAAATGTATGGCAAGTGTGCGCACCTCCGTGTTGATATTTTGGTTGATCAAAATCAGTGCTACTCAAAGAAAACGTGTTTGGTATTCTATCGAACGTATAATTTGGATCAAACACTCTCGCGAAGTTTTTTAGAATAATGTCAAACATAGTGAGGTTTTTTTTCGACTTTATATAAGTAGAAACATAGATATTAAAATTATGCACCACTGTTGCGAGCCAAATTTCAGATCGATACATTCGGTAGTTTTCTAGTCCCTATGCTTTTTTACGGGTTTTGTTGCAGATTTATAGTATAGATTCATCGTCTCCGAGAGCGCTGGATATATCATCATGTAAATCTATTGGGCAGATCTAGGTCTAAATGAGATTGGTTTTGACCAGCCCTATTACATACTTTAGTTGTTTGTCCATCTTACTGCTGCTGTTGGTATTCTTGAGGGAAAAAAAAACAAAAACATAAAACTTCCCAATAATGATATGATTGTTGTGATCTCCAAAACTGCTTCATTGAGAAACAACAGACAGACAGTAACAGAGGTCCTGGAGGTGAAGGAATCAAATTTGTTACCTGAAATACTGACAGGAACGGAAACGGTAATTAACTCTAAAGGTACAGGATTACAGACGATGTATACATTGTCTTGTGACGGAAAGCACAAAATGCACGAATTCTGGACAAAGTTTGACAAATGTTCCAATAATAATCATAATTGCAATCGAAATCATAATATAGCGTTTTTCATATTTATATGGAAGAAAATGAAAACAATTTTTTTTCTTTACGTTTTTTTTTTCAGAATGTGACTCCTTTTACTTTAATCCAGGCACACACTAAAGAGTTCACTTATAAAAAGAAGCCAGCTGGACAACATTTAGAAATAAATTTAGCATTTGAACATTTACAAGTCACGTGCGAACTTGGTCAATTTGGTGGGAGAAAGGCCGTATGTGGGCACACATGTATTTTGTCGGATACATCTATATTCAGAACATAATTATTTCACATCTATCTCCTTTGCTAATGTATTTTTCAGTTATTATTTGTCTCTCCCCGTCTCTCTCTTTGACTCTCTCTCTCTCTCTCTCTCTCTCTCTCTCTCTCTCTCTCTCTCTGTCGTATATATATATCCATTACGTTATAAGCTTAGTTATTGACGAAGATCGTAATGAGGTCGCAGTATAGTTTTAGAACTATCAGGGACATCTATGATGATACAAGAATTGAAACCACTGAGGAAGAATCTTTTTGAGAAGGTTGTTCACGGTCGGTTGGACACACGTGAAAATAAATAAATGCATTTTGAAAGAATTATGAACAACGAAAAAACATCTGTCAGTAATAAATAGAAGAACATTAAGGTATGTAGATCATGAGCCAAGAAACCAAGAGACAAATCTCATGAAGACTTAAGACTGTTTTTCAAAGTAAGACTGAGGAAAAAAGAAAAATAAGCAGACCACGAGCTTATTCCATTGGCAGCATCACTGGATCCAGCGGGATGAAAATCCACCAAGTTAGCAGAGCTAGCGAAGATAGGAACAAATGGATAAAAATTATCCTATCAGTTTTATTGACTGCGGCTGCCAATCTGGTAGCTGGTGATACCGACAAGTTGCAGACGACAAAGGGATAAAGAGAATACCAGCAGGAACACAGTCAGTGAGAACATCTGTGCAATTCTTACTCACATGATAGTTCAGTTGCTCTTTCACGTTGACATCTGTTGGATGATTGTATGTATTGCTTGCAGATTGATAAGGTTCTATCTCCACGGTTTGCTTAAAAACTGTACATAGTGCTCTTCTATATGTGGAAAAAAAAGTACCCAAACTAATTTGATTTGTAATATCTGAGTTTCATTAAAAGAACAAAGGATCAAATAAATTGAAATAATAGGCAAGCAGAACTTCAAGCCTTAGTTCTTCAATAATTTTCTGTTTATGCTCCTGTTTATTCTTACATATCACGTTGTATCTCATATACCTCATAATATAGACAATTCCAACACTGAAACAGAGATAGATAGATGAAACTGGCATTTTAATTTTGAGTGTCTTTGTAAATGGTCGAGTTGCAAAGGATCAAGGAGATTATCCGCAATAAGAGTTACTCACTCTGCACAAGGGAAGTAACACCGTATCTGCCCTTGTTCAAACATATTTCGGTGGGTTATTTCCTTTTCTTTTCCCTGTAATCTAAATTTATGATACGAGGTAACTCCGTGTGTGTGTCGATCGAATGTGACATATATATATTGTTTATAGCATATTGATGGTGCTACGAATCTGACTGAAAGACTGACTGAAGCCCTTGAGGTTGCAGGGACACCACAGATGATTAGACAATTCTTCTGTCAATATACCTATTATACCCCTATGTTCATTCTAGTTTCTCTTTTGTTTCCTATTCGGTGACCAGGTGGTTGTTGGGGTAATCACCAATGACGTCTATAGTTAAACTCCATCATTAAAGTGATATGTATCAGTGTCAGAGATGCCGTTCATTCATTTCCTTGTTGCTAGATATTTGTGAGCCCAAGGGAAGATCAATGCGTGACATATTAGTATAATCCTATTATACCGTATTTTACTGCAACATTTATTTATTTATTTATTTATTTATTTGTTTTTCTGTAATTTTATCAAAAATATTACTTTTGTTATTCGTAGAGCATCTAGGTTGAATAGGCTCTAAATGTTTTGAGTCTGCCACGCATAGTGAAGAGTTTTAGCTCTAAATGTCTAATCCACCCTGAGTTTTTTAGTTAGTTTCTATACGCGATTCTTTCCAAAGCCCGATCGGCTCCCATAGTTCAGCCGCACGAGGATTGCTTATGGGGCCATGGCCGCCGATAGCGAAAAGGAGACGCGCGGGGTCTAGTTAAACTGTTATGTCTGTGGTCTTACACTGATATTTTTGTCCACTCAATGCTAGATGGGCTCTTTCATTGCACGTATCTAGCTCCCTGTGTCTCGTATTCATCCATTCATTGGTCCAGTACTCTTGATAAAATTGAGAAAAAAAAATGTGATTTTGATTAAAGATCACATGTGCTCATTAACTGGTTATGCCCTGCTGCACCAAAATGGTAAATGTTTATAACGTTGTGTCAGTTACAAAAACTGCACCATATATAAAGTGCTGAGAGTTCAGCATAGAGTTGGAGTTTAACAGTAAATATATGAAACAACAATTGACCGACCCAGAGATTAAATCCTTTCCATAATCTGCAAGTTTTGGGGGGTTTTGTTGTTGTTGTTGTTGTTGTTTATTTGTTTGGTGTTTGTTTGAACATCTGTTATTTTCTTTCCCTATCCCGATAACAATTTGTAATGTTTCCGTTAAATCGTTCCACGACTTGTTTGCTGGCTGGTGGGAATACTGATGATTTCAAAAGCCTTACAGAAAGATCAAACATAACTGTCTTAGATTTATCCGACAAAAGATGACTGGAAAAGTAACAAATTGTTACTCTAGACTGAACTAATCTAGGTTTGCCAAGCTAAATCAGGATGGACACCCTATGATAACAGATGTTATCATATTATTTGTATAGTCTAGATCTTCATCTTGATCTCATCTTAAGATAGGCCCAGAATCTACATTGGTTCAGAATCAGTAGATCTGGATCCTGGCCTATGTAGTTGGGGTAACATTCACAAATTAGCCAGCTGATTAAATTGAAAAACATGAAGCATACCATGGATCCCAAGAGGCTTCTAATATTCCATCAGATAAATCTAGAGTTTAGAATCTAACATTCCAGACTATCTACTTATCTGCCTTTCTCTTCAGATTTGTATGTTTCTCAAGGAGGCCTCAGACATAAGATTTGCAGAGCAGTGAACATCTTATTCCAGTCCGCCGTCGATTTAGCAGCTTTACACTGTTTATCTTCTTTTCCTTTTGTTTCATCAGGAGAAACTAGAGAGGCATCTTCCCCCTGGAGGATTTTGGGGCAACAGTCATGTTCCGTATTTTGACTAATGAAATGCATGACAATGTACTTGATAAGTTTTTGCTCTTGTTTCAATTAGATTTAAAAGTGTAGATTTAAAAATGAAGCTGCTTCCAATATGAAGATGAAAAGCTTAGTATATTGAAGCCAAGGTACAACCTAGCATCTTTTTAAATGCTAGACTTTGTGTGGTTTTAGAAAAGTTAACGAAGTTACCAAGTTTTGCCACAATTGTTCTCGAAAATGACGGAAATAAAGAGGTGAGGGAAACGAATATAGGAAGCATTTCACTAGCTTTGTTCTATTTTGAGGGTTATCTCCATTTTAAAAAATTTCGAACTTACCATGTTTTGCATTTGGAATGTTTGACTGGGAACATGTTGTGGACACATGTTCATTCTGAAGAGTTTGTTTTTGTCTATTCTTTTTATTATATTATTATTATTATTATTATTATATTATTATTATTGTTTGTTTGTTTGTTTTTTGTTTTTGTTTTTGTTTTGTTCCCTTAAACAGAAATCAAAGCAAATATATGTTTTAAAAAAACAAATAAACAAACAAACAAATTAAGAACTTTTTTCGCCATTGATTCTAATAGTTAGGGGTGAGACGATAGTATATAAATTGAGTAGGTCACAGAACGATCATGTTGATTTTCATTTTCCCTTTTTCTTTTCTAAGAGAGAGCTTTGAGACGCACAATTTCAAGGGCTAGGATTATATATACAAATATCCTGAAACTCGGTAGCTCGCTTTTACGCAATTTTCAATTTTTACTGGCTTTTTCTTTGGGAATGCTCTGGGTGGCGAAGAAGAAGTTAAGGTTAAGGTTAAGTTTTTGTAGGCCTTTCAATCTTTCTAAATTAGACTATCTCGGCCATTTTCTTGGAAGCACGTCGGCCACGGCAGAGGTTGTCATCATCCATCTCCATGTCAGCATCACAAAGATGTCCTGAGGAGCAACTTAAAAGGAGTGCTAAAAGATTTTTAAAAATGGGCTCAAGGCCTTTAATGTTTTACTATTAAAGTTTCCGTCCGCTTTCCCCTAGATGAGAGCATGAAAAATTGATTGAAATTACAAAGAGGAATAATTATATTTTTAATAGCACCTGTCCATGTGGAGCGGCAGGAGGAGAACGGCTTTCCTCCCCGCCGCTGCGTCCTTCATGGTCTCAGGCACGCACACATTCATTCCCAACTATCGCCCAGCAAATGATGGGCCTTATAGTTTGAT
>JBCEWB010178398.1:0-10053 GCA_039654565.1 Peronia peronii
GGACTTTCCTGCCAGCCTATATATCATTTGGAAATCTATACAAAACTGCTGAGTATTATGGGTGATTTTTGAGCAGATTGATTCTTTTACACTTCTAAGATCCATTCATGAATATTTATGCATAGATCTTTGGAGTGTACTGAACTATACAGAGCAAGAGTCTGTTTAAAATCTTGAACATCTACATCATAGACTGAGATAGTCTCCTCTGAAAGGGCAGAAAGATGTAGCTCAGTTAATATCATATAGAACTGACTGTGCCGGAAGTTTAAGGAATTTCTTCTACAATACTCGCTCTTCGGTTTCATCACAGTTTGACGAGAGATGACGATGAGGAAGCCAGATACAAGGAGATGGCAAGTGGTGATAACAATGTGTGTCGTCCTGATGCTCGTGATGCTTGCAAGAGTGACTTCGCAGAAGGTACCAGATAATGGGTCATCAATGTCAAACACGACCTCATCATCATCATCATCATCAACAACAACAACAACGACATCCTCCAACAATGCTGGGGTGATAGTTAATAAAGTTGTTGCTAGCCCAGTTCAGGAACCGCTTCTTCTATCTTTCGGAATAGTGGTGGCCTCTCCCAGAGTCTCGACATCATCATCTTTACTAACACCATCAACAACAACAACTACAACAACGACGACAACCGCCACAACGACGACAACGCGAAGACCAAGACCGCTTAAGAGAAAATATACCAGAAAAATACTTATTTTCAAATCTTTTCTTGATCCCCCCATTAAAAAGGAGAGCACTGAAGACGCAGAAGAAATAGTTACCTCCTCCCCACCACAAAATACAACTCAACCTGCAGTGAATGCATCTTCTGTGAGGATGGTGGTACCACAAAGAACTACAGCAATGCCTGCAGCAACTACTCCACCAAACACAACGCTAACCATGACTGAAATTCCTACGACACCAAGGAGAACGACCTCCCAAACTGCGAACACAATATCAGTAAATGTGGAATCTCGCAAAAACCGAAGTTTGGAGATGTTTTACAACGAAACGATGGCTGATCTCGGCCAGTCTATGCAGGATACTTTTCGTATTCAAGCTTATCCAAATACATCAGCATCGCTATCAAAGGCTAGAACATCAGGACTACCGCCATCAACGACAACAACAGCAACAACAACTACAACTACAACCACTCCACCCACTACCACCACGACCACGACCACTGAAGAATCATTTTTCCCTCCTCTATCTATTCTGAAACAAGTAGCGATGCCCATGACTGCAAGAATCCCTCTTGAATATAATGCACCAGTCAATGAACCCATGTCTGGGAGAACAACATTGCCTACAACAACAACAACAACTACATCTACTACCACCAAAACAACTACCACGGAAGAACTATTCTTTCCTCCTCTCTCTATTTTGAAACAAGAAATTGGGTCAACTGATAGAAGAGAAAGAATTCCAATCAAAGAACCAGCAGCTACTTCTTCAAATAGAACACAAAATGGTTCGTCTCCAGCAGACATGTCTACTACGTCGACAACGATGATCAAAACGACACCAAATCCAGTGACAACATCAACAGATACTACTGTCCTTACTGCCCCGACCGCAGTCAGCGAAACAATAAACCTACCGTTAGCTACGCCACCTGAACAGGCAAGAGTAGACACGGCCAAATCACCCACTAACATCAGTGACCTTATGACTGATGAAGCCAGTGCAGGACAGATTCAGCAACCAGGACAAGGGATCTCTCTATCTCAGGTTCTCAGCACAAAGGCAAATACACCCACAGAGACGACGACATCGAATACAACAACGATATCCACATCTGTTACGACAACTTCGCCTCCAACGACAACAAATGCACCCACAACTACGACATCCCAAGCCACAACGACAACTGCACCTATTGTCGCGACCACTTTGTCCCCAACGACAACATATGCACCAACAGCAACCAAAACTCCACTCACGACAACAGCACGTGTAACGACGACAACATCACCGACTGCACCCACTACCATCGCAGCTCCGACTACTACCATCTCCATCTCTAACACGGCAACGCCACAGCCACCAACACCAACGGTAGTCACTGGAAAACCTTCAGGAAGCTCATATACCAACGATAGTACGATAGAGACTTATGAAGACCATGAGAAACAGCTACAGCAATTACTCGAAATAAATGTCCCTGATCAACTTCTTCAACCTACAGCAGGACCGCCATCAACATCTACGGCAACATCAGGAAGAGAAGCAACTACAACCACCCCAACCACTACCACAAGCAAAATACAGTCTGTCAAATCCGTCATCTCTCAATTAGCTTCAAGGAATCAGCAAGTACGACTAATCAATTCTGGAATCGGAGCCCAAAACAGGGCGCCCAACTTCACTTTCCTTTCTCTAGAAGCTAACTTACCTACAACAGCCACAACCCCCACTCCGATTACCACCACCAAGAAAACAACTCCCCGAAAACCAAAATTTTTTCGTCCTCGAGCTAGCTCGAAACAGGATGTAGGTGCTAAGCAATTGCAGGTTTTTTTCCAAAGAGGAACACCAATTTCTACCCAAAGCAGTTTAAAAACTACATCACCAACAACAGCTACAACTAGCACGACGATACCATCTACCACGGAATTCTTTTTCCCAGTCTCTATATTCAGAGAGCTGCTGCCATCGGGAATAAAATCTCAGGAGGGTACAGCTGACGTCTCCATTCGAACACCGAACCAGGGTTTTCTTCCGGAATCTACCACGACGACGATGACTGCTCCAATATCGCCGACGGTAACTTTACAAATCGGCAAAAAGTCAGTCAACCTGCTGAAGCATTTGCTTCAGAAAGCTGTGTCTCTGTCATCTCGACATCCGCACTGTCTTCCCCCATACCCGTGTGTGGACTCCCATCTACCTATCCATCCATCTTACCCTTATCCATATCCATCTTATCCAATTTACCCTAAGCTTTACCACGGATTTGAAAGAATCCATTCTAAGACATATCCGCAGCAGAAATTACAGAACTCTTTGTTTGAGACTACAGAATTTCCTGAAGTCATCGTGGAGCAGATTCAAGAAGAGGGTCCCCATCTGTATCCACCCAAAGGTTACGTATATGGCAAAAACCAGTTTTACCCAACGAACCCTTTTGATAAATTCTACAGGAACCCCCATTATCAAGAACAGTATAGTGAAATAGTATCCAGGAGGAAAACTTACCGCAACAGAGGCAGAGAGTCTTCCAACTTCATTAGCGAGCCCCTCAGACGTCAAAGGAATCAGGACCCTGAGAGTCATGCCACTGTCAGTACTATTTATAGGGCGTTTGTCACAGAGTTTCCCTCCAGCTTCCGTCGATTGGCTCCTTCCCCAAGATCTGACAGCAACAGAGTGAATAGCAACAGAGGCAGAGATTTTTCCAACTCTAATCCATCTTTCAGAAGTCAGCAGAACCCGGACTTTGAAGAACGTGTCACTCTTAATGATAATTACAGAGCATTTGCAACAGAATTTCCCTCCAATTTCCGTAAGCTGAATCCTTCTCGAAGATCTAATGCCGGAAATAAGGTAACTCCTGACTGGTTCATGAGAGCTCTTGCGTCCATGTATCCAAACTCAGCTTCTTCGTATGGTATAACGCGTTCTAATCAATACCCACAAAATGGCGGACAAGTGAGAGTTATATATGTCTAAGGAGATGTTACTGTTGAAGATGATTGTACAAAGATGACATGGCTTGTGATTGAACTTCTTGAGACACAGCTTCTACCACTACATTTGCTTTATCATCAGGAATGCAAGATCAACAGAACTGACTGACTTTATTTTAATCGATACCTGACGACACATTATCATCTTCTAAAGTAGATCAGCAAAAGAAAATAAATGAGTTTTAAATACATAAGCAAACAAGTAGATAAAGAAATATATATATATAAACAATAGGTAAATGAATAAATAAATATATATATATATAAACATATAAAAATAAATTGATAAGTGCTTAATTAGATAAACAAATTAGTAATTATATGAATAGCTGTATCCTTATAAATAAATAAATAAATAAATAAATAAATAAACAAACAAATAAATAATATATTAATAAATTAATTAATAAGAAAATAAATACATAAACAGGTAAATAAACAGTTTCTTTGTTGGTTGTCCGGCGAGAGCCGACAATGACAGCAACTGTGTGTCAGAGATTGAAGCGTATGTGGCTTTTGCCTAAAGCTGGAAGCACACACGCGCCTGCAATTATCACACGTATGGGTTGTTAAGGACATGGTCCTGTGCCTTTTTCTCTCTGGCAGTCGTTTGTCCCTTTCGAAAGTAACATTTGCCTTGGAGATGAGACGCCTCCGGAATGCTTTATTACTAGCAAAGGCTCTGCCTTCTGTGGTACCTAGCTGCACCATCGAACATTGCTCATAAGTGTGTCCTTCTATCGTAAGTTGGGTCTCTCTCGTCCCCGTGTGCCTATCTTGAGGTCACTAAACATGAGCTGTTTTGGAATACCGCAGTCGTCCGCCGGACAACAGGCCCAGTCCATTATAGCTGTGCCATTACAAAAGCAATTTGGTGCTTGTCAAGCCAGCTGTGCCCAGTATTTCTTAGCTTATGACTTTGCCGTGCCAGGGAATGCTCATGATCTTGCCTAGTGACCTCATGTGAAACTGTTCAAGCTGTTTCACATGCTTTCCTTATAAGGTCTACGTTCCACATCCATACAGCAATGACGAGGGGATTACGGCCTTATACATCTTATAAGCAAAATGAAAACAATGACCGAATAAACAATTCAATAAATGAATAAATAAATAATAAATAATGAATAAATAAATATATAAATAAACAAATAATGACTGAATGAATTAATCAATAAAATAACTACTTAAATAAGTAAATAAGAAACAGAAAATGTTAATGAACAACTTGTCGTGCTTATTAATTTAACAACTTGTCCGCTCACTTCATTTCACCGAGATCGAGAGTACTGTGTCTTTTAACCGTGGCCTCGCACCGCTTAAAGAGAAAGGAAACATGAGAAATTTACAGTTAATGAATTAATTGATTAATAACATTAATAAATAAAATAAATAAACAAATAAATAAATAAATTTTAATAAATAAATAAATAGACAAAAACGTCATTTTCATTATAACTTGTCACCTTTTCCCAGGCTAGAGACTACATACTAAAGACCTCCACTCCACCGGAGTTACGTTGACACTACAGGCTGAGTCAGAAGTAACTTAGCAATCAATGCATGCTTATTGTAAGTTAACGGACGGTTATTTTTGGACTCTGTATCGATCGATGATAGCAGAATATTGTTAGCCAAAGCAGTTCATGTGAACAGATCTTACCTTTGTCAATTTAATTAACCTGCTCGTTAGAAATTTGCAGTTGTCTGTATGACCTAAATATTAATAAATTTTATCATTTTGACAAAAAAAAAAAAAGGTTCTGACTGCCCGGTCACTTCTTACTCACCTTGTATATTAATGATTCTTTTCTTGAGTGACCTCGTTTTTAAGGGTATCTGCGGACAAATGTAGGTCAAAATTTTCTGTTTTTGGGTCAAATGCAAAAACTTCAATTTTGCTTCTTTATTCATTGTACATGAAGCATGATTGTGTCAGCATGTAAAAAGAAAGTGAGGAGAGCCTCCATTTCATGTTTTTTGTCTTAAATTTGAGGTTCATATTGAGGAAAAAATCTATTTTTTCATGGGTTTTCTCGAAAATTATTTTTTTCTACAAAAAAATCCCTACTACTTTTTTATTTTGTGTCCGAATAGGATAAATTTTCCCAGGCTGCTTTGTCATCATATAACAAAGATTTGTATAGAACAAAAATGTAGCATCTTTACTCATTTTTATTTTATCGCTGTTTGAATAAGGAAAACTAGTGAAAAATAAATACATACACGATCATCAAGTTGTGCCAGAGAAACAGGACTAGCGAATTTCAAATCCCTCCATACAAAGATGTATGTCCTAAGTTGCTTCATGCCAAGTTTCAGAACAATTGACAAAAAAAAAACACAAAAGTTATAGGCAAATAAAAAATGTGTGATAAAAATCCAAAATGGCTGCCATTATTATAACATAATGATGAAAAAAAATTCGCTTGTTTGCCATGTCCTAGCAACTCAGTGAACAAGTATATGATGCAAAAACAGTCTTTTCTTAAGAAATGGTGAATTTTTTTTTTAAGTAGCACACGCCCCTAAGTAACCATTCAACACTTGCTTCCACAAGTCCCAAATTTATCCTTTATGTTAGAAATGGTTAAAGCAGAAGTGCATAATATTATTGTTAGCTTTGGTGGTCTCAAGGGAAGGGTCTGCTCACAGATTCGCTCATTAAACATTACTTTCCGAAGAACATACTATACAGTTTCAAAATGTGCCTCTCACATTGCATGCTATTTAGACCTAAATGTTCATTTCCTGAACATGAATGAAATGATCGGTGGAGAAACAGTGGCAGTCCAGCAGTTTCATTTCTTCACTTTCAGTGTTAATGAGCTAACTTAACTCCCTTTGCCAAATACAAGCGGTATAAGACAAGTATTGGAAAGAAAGAAAAAAAATCACTTTGGCTCATATTATCTGGAATAGATGAGCCACTAGAATATCTTTTAGGAAAAAAAATACTACGACGAAAAAAAACAACAACATTTTTATCATATTCTGAATTGTTTCAGAATTTCCTTATGCTAATATTTCACATAACAAGCCAAAGAGCGATTTATTTATTTATTTATTTATTATTTGCTTCTTTACAGCATTTATACCTCTGGTACCAGGGAAAGGGAAGTATTTTGACTGACGGTCAAAATGGCTAGTTGTTCCTTGCCAACAAGTTAGTGCACAGTCATTGTCTTTTTTTTTTTATATGTATACTCACTACTATTTCATTCTTCGGTGCAGGACATAAACATAATATTTCATTGAACACGTTAATTACAAAGCTGATTGATAAGTTACTTCATTAAAAGGGATGTCATTAAACTGACAGACCTGTTCGAATCTAAGATTTTATATTGAGAAAAATGCCCTTTGACTATGGTAGAATGACCTACTAAACTGAAATTAAACCAAACATGACGACAATTTGACAAAACTGGATCCGATAAACTCTAAGTTTGGGCAGCATGGTGAGACATAATATATCAAAATGCAAGAGAATTTATATCAGATTTAATTTAAATTAATTAGTCTGACAGGAATCTGATCAAAGCCTACAGAATTTTAAAAAAATAAAATGGAGGAAAAGGCTTTTCAAATATAAAGTCAAGTGGGACTGTACAGAAATAAGTATTATTTTCCATACTACTGTAAGGAACTGTCTGTTTCATTTTGAAAAATAAAAATTCATTTTACGGTTTATTATTGTTAACAGTTTTGAATTCCATTTATACTGGGACATCAAACTCTTTATAACCCTTTACAGTCCAGATTAAAATACTTGACACACTGCTAAGAAGTTTCGACCAACAGAAAGTTGAGCATGTGCTGAGTGTTTCACATTTTAAAAAAATTACTAGAGTTCAAAGTTTTTATTTTCTTTCGTCTTCATTAATCCCTCGATTTCTGCTGATATCATATGAACGCCTTTACAGATGAAGCCGCTAATCTCTTCTAACACTCTCTGTCTTCCACTGCTTTTTGAGAAGAAGAAAAATCTCATTCCTGTCTGTTCTCAGATGTTGCCTTGTATCTCTTCCTTTGTTTTCCTTGTCTGCGGCTGCCTCTGACTGTGCATTGTCAGGTGATTTTTGAGGGATCTGACGATCGGGACATACATCTGTGCCAAAGACTTTTAATGTCTCGCTGCCAGTAAAAATGAGTCGTAGGCCCCTCGACTTGAACAGAGAAATCGAAGTTTGAGGATGATGAAAATGGTCTGATATCTATGTCTTTATATCGCAGAAACCGAAAGAACGTCATCTCTAAATAAGAGATGGGGAGACTGTAATTATATCAAGATGTTGTGTAGTAAATATCTAGAATTATGTGCTAAACTGATCACTTCTGAAGATTTTTCTCTTGATGTTAGCCGAAGCCTTTACGGACCACACCGTGTCTCCTCAATTTACAACATTTCTGGCTACAGTCAAGCTAGCTCAAAACTTTTCTCACATGAAAGTCTATGGGTTAAGGGTTTGTGTGATGGTAATGACTATTTTGGTAGAAGATCGACATACGACTCATTTTGACTGGCTGTGAGGCAAATGCAGATCGATAGCCGGACAACGCAAATGATTTCAGAATAAATTATGGACAGTCTACTCTGTCTTGGCTGTTACTTTGTTTATAAAGCTCCTCAGGCCCTAAGAGGGTTAACTGTTTAGGGCGTCTATAGGTCTTAACTTGGGGGGGGGGGGAGGATGCGGGTAGTGGGAGTGATATTTTTAATGCTTGAGCTAAGGACTTGTTACGCATCAATTTTGGACTCGGCATGCTTAAATTAGAGGAAAAGTGTGGGAAAAAATGTTTTGTATCTGATTGCCATGACGACGCCACGTCTTGAATTTTGTGTCTTGAAAATACATTAAGAGCCTGAGGAAAATAGCTAATTTTCAAGATTAGCTATTTTCCTAAGGCTTTTAATGTATTCATTACAGTCTTTTGGAATCTGGCACAGTAATTAGGTAGTTCTTTTAAAAAAAAATAATATGCATTTACTTTTCGAGTATAGGGATCTGTATATTTCTCAGGTTTCCGTCAGATATTGAATTCTTCTTCGAAAGCATGAATAAAATTTAGAAAAAGGAATGCATATTATTGAAACACATCCTGTGAAAAATGTGTATTCAAAATTCGAAGACAATCGGTTCGGAAACAAAAAAGGGGGAAAAATATATGTTTAAAAAAAAAACAGGTACATTTTGAGAAAATCGCATTTGAATATTCATAATCCTTTTACACGGTCTGCTATTGGGCCCGCTTTAGTGTCATTTTTGAGCATAAAGCAGATGTTTCTGGTTCCAACGGCCTTTTTCTTATATCAGAAGAGGTCAAAGTGAATCAAAAAGGCAAAAATCCGATTTGATATTTTGATCTCAAAACCCAATTTTCAGAACCACTCCCCCCCCCCCCCTTTCCCCACCTATTGACTGCAACAGCAACGACAACAACAATAACAACAGCAGCAACAACAACAATAATAGTAATAAAACACCAAAACTTTTGAGAATTTGTTTTATTTTCGTCTGGCTAATACAGATTGTACGTCAGTTTAAGCGTAAATCCTAACAATAATGTGGACCTCACTGATGATTTTAGTACAGAAAAAGAGACAGCATGCTATTTGTTCAGGCTTCTCGGATGCCAAAAGTTTTAACTCGCCTTGCTTAGCTTTCGCAGCGACAAGTTACAAACCCACTCTCACAATCCACAGATTCGTTGTCCCACTTTCGGACCAAAAGCTTTACTGCTAAGGGACTCTGAACGATGGCAAAGCTGCCCCTTCTGAACCTTGTCCTCCTGTTTGTGGTGGCCGTCGAGGCCATTTCTGCATACACTATATATGACACAAACCGTCAGGGTCAGAGGCCAAGAACACCGAGGGTTAACGTCACCACTCCAAAAATTGTGATTGATTCCACAATTCCGGAAATGGTAACTGACACATTCCCTACGACAGTCTTGGTAGCCATCACTCCAGAAGAGCGGGATCAAAGTCAAGGCCAAGTCGATGGCCAGGGTCAAAGTCAAGATCAAGGTCAGGATAAAGATCATGGTGAAAAGAAGGATCAAGAGCTCCCTTTCACGACAGGGCCACCTTTGGGTGGATCAACCAGTTTCTTGGACATATTCATTGAATTCTTTGACTTTACCTCTCAGCCCCCAAGAGATGGCTCGGCTAATGAGCAGTGAAGCTGGGCATGCTGATTTCCAGAACTGTATCAGCATTATGCTGAAATAAAGTTGGAATTTCAACAAAATGAACGTTTTAATTGTTATATGTATTATTATTATCACTATTACCCTTATTATTGATATCATTAATTTCATTTTAGCCACTGGATTTTAAGAA
>JBCEWB010178409.1:0-10053 GCA_039654565.1 Peronia peronii
GATGGATGGATGGATGGATGGATGGATGGATGGATGGATGGATGGATGGATGGATGGATGGACGGATGGATGGATGGTGAAGGGATGAAGTGTTAATGGATGGCAAGGGAGAAATGAGCACGTGGCATTGTTATGCTCAAAACAAAAGATTATTTTGGACAACTTGACCGCCTCGGTGATAAGAACAAATATTAGATCTGGAAAAACAAAGAAAGACGACCTTAGGACATTCAGCCTGGTGAAATGCTGGGCACGAATCAATTCAAGTCTCAACACCGGGCCGTGTTACGCTACAGCTCACGGCGACAGCAAATATACTCAGTGGTTGAGAGATATGTAATTCCCCAGAACAATTACCACGACATTGATCCCGACTTGGAGAAGGACGAAAATAATGCAATGGGATTAAGGAAAAAGGACAACTGGAGAATATTTGCCATATTTCTCATTGGTATTTATAGCACAGCAGTACACATCAAGACAGATGTGATGTAAGGACCGCGTGTGTTGTTGTTTCGGTTGTTATTGTTGTCGTAACTACTATTGTTGTGATTATTTTTTGTTGTTGTTGTAGTTGTTGGTGCGGTTGTTATTGTCATTGTAGTTGTTGTTTTCTTGTTGTTGCTTATGTTGTTGCTACTGTTGTTGATGTTGTTTTTGCTGTTGCTCTTGTTGTTGCTAATGTTGTTGCTGTTGTTGTTGTGGTGGTGGTGGTAGTGGTGGATACTTTGTTAGTTTCTTGTCGTTACGGAAGGCATCTCTATTTCGAACTAAGAGATATTCCAAACAGAGCAAGAAGCACTTGTTATAATTTATAAACTAGTCACATTTTATATTTCAGTATTTACTGGACATTTTCCTCTGTATTAGTCCGAGACCTTATTATCAAAATTATGAGAAAATTTCAAACAATATTTTGTTTTAATTATTTAAAGAAATGTTTAAAGAATAGATCAAAGAGAAAACTATACAGAAAGCAACAAAGAAGATAGACCATAATATAGTTAAGTACAGCTAAATTAGTTTTCATTTGACACCTTTTCAGAAATAACACCATATTATTTCTCAAGGTGGGGCAATACACAATCATGGCTATAGAAATTGTAGGCTTCTTCCATTATAAATTTACTTGTTCCCAATAACGAAACATAACTCATAGATAAGAGGTTAAAAATGTAAGAATTTATTTTCATACCTACATCGCAATATCGACATACACACGACACGTATTTCTTGTGACCTCCTGGAACCCTGAGACCCTGGGCCTACCGTGATCCTCCTACCTGGGCTTTTTTCTTTCTCTTAAACCTTTCAATCTTAAGAAAGCAGGATTATCTCGGCTTTAGCTGACTGCAATTTATTTATTTTGTTATTATTATTATTATTATTATTATTATTATTATTATTATTATTCGTGGGAAGAGTTTATGTGAATAGAAATTTTGGAATTTGAACAATTTGTCCGGGCAGCGGCTTTCCGCCTACTATTCACCCGATTTTTAACTGCCAAAGGTGCATGACGTACACACGGGACCTCCAAAATATATTCGCCCTTATCCGAGAAAGTTCGGGGTCGAGCTTCCCTACCCAAGAAGCCAGGGGATCGTTGAGTCTCCGAACAAAAATGCAGGTTTCAATCTTCGTACTGCATTTTCCACCCTCCGATGGCAGGATCAGCGAACTGAGTTCGTGGCCCACGACGTGAGTTTTCACCACGGAGCAGACCGCCAAACCCCATGTCCATGGCGACCTCACTACTTGATCTCCTAGGCGATTTAAGCCTATATTTGATACACTGCTTCTGAAGTAAATGTAACTTTCTGTTTTGATTGATGGATATTTATATAGGCTTAAATATATCATCATGCAATGTGGTCTTGTTTATCGTCTACCACTTGTTAGGCGTTATATGAATTTTATTTACCAACTGTATACCAGTGGACAGGGCTCAATGGGTTGAATCATGATGATTTCAGATCAGTTCTCTTTGTGTCCAGCAATGGTGATGTAAAGCTGCATCGGCAGCCCTAACACCACACAGCTACACAACTGTTTAATATAATATTCACTAAGTTCTTCGGGCATCGTACTGACCACCAAAACATCATAATTATGTTATTGAGAACAAACCCACTTGGTTCGAACAGTCAATCATTTTAATTGTTAATCAATACATCAGTGAATATTTCTACAATCGATCAATCCATCCATCAATCAGCAAAGCTGTCAGTCAGACCATTAGTCAATCAGTTCATCAGTCGGCTAGCCAATCAGTCAGTGAGCCCGTCAGTCAGTCAACCCATCAGGCACTCAGCAGTCCATCTAATATCCCATCAGTCAATTTGGTATCACGACATAGATTGTGGGACTGAAACACTACACCGACAAATTAATAATGGTAGTATGAAATTGAGGTTGCACTTCGCCAGCACCTTAAAGCGCTTAGTGTCGATAACTGTGAGAATAATCCCTGGACACTATGGTTATTAGTGGTTGTGTCCCTTGAGAATCATCTGGTCTTTTCAAATTCTCAAAGAATATGTGCTTCAAGTCCTCGATATCCTCTGTCCTATACTGCTATATGATATAATATAATATAATATAATATAATAGTATAAGCTCCTTGGTCTGAGTCCATAGGTGACCAGAGCTACCTATAGAAAGATAGAGGGGCATTATGATACCGTGGCTAAACACAGGTGAACAATGAAAATGATTCAAAACTGGTATCTGGCATCGAATTACAGAGCCATGAAAGGATACTAGCAACTTGTGAATCTCTAAAATCTATTTTCTCTGTGTCTTTGCCAAATAGTTAATGTACGATAACCAAATCTCATCAGATAATCTTTAGACTTTGCATGAATGTCGCTGTTGGGAGTCAAGCTTTCAAGAGTTACAAATCAGCAAAGTGGGTTTCGAAAGACAAAACAAGATAGATAGATAGACGGCGTCTCCATCTCTCAAAAAAACGTCGACTTCTAGTTTGGCCCAAGTCGATGAGACGAAGATAGATTTTGTTACCCTAATTCTACCGAGCTATTCCGTAATTATGAGCTGTCATACTTCACTGGGCAGGCCTACCTGTCACATGGAGGTCAGCATACTGAGATACGGCATTTTAGTTTTAATCAACTGTTGTAAAACTGTTAAAAACATTAAAAGATTGAAACGATTGCATACAAATTGCTCCAGATTTCCACTTTTAATGATAATAACTTCATAACACCATTTTCTCTGTGAATACTTAAAATTGATTGTTTTCATAACATTGTTGATTTTGTTAATCTGTCTGAGTACATTCCATTGCTGATATACAAATAATATTTCATATTCCATTTGTGATAATTCAACATTGTGCTTGATATCAGTAAATTCAACAGTCATTGTCATAGATCACAGCGCAACAACCATGTCATATTCTTGTTTCTTAGATTTTATAACTTTTTGCTCATCTGTCCTGTGCTGATCAACTGTCGTCTCAGAGTTGTAACTTTACTGTGGACTTATACGTCATCTTTCTGTTGCTTTTCACCACTCTTATTTCCTTATTCTTTACGACTGAACTAACATGTGTTCTTTCTTCATTACTTCATTAAACAAAAACTATATTTGCACTCTTCACATGTTTTTCCAATTCCTATTTTACAAACAACCCTTGCTCTGTTTATTCTGGAATCCCGTTCATTAATGATGTAACACAGAAGAAACACTGCAGATTTCTAAACAATTTGTTCTGGTGGTTTGGCATTAGTCAGATTAGTCATGAACATCCTGGTGTGCATTCTTTACACTTTGACTATTACCACTTGAGATTATTATCAATGATATAGTAATATTGTCCTTCTATCAAATTTTTTTTTTTAATGCATCACACACCACAGCTGATCTGCAGATAAACTATGAGGATTGTAGCCACAGAGCACAAAAAGTTGACTGTTAAGAATATTAAAGGTTTTGTTGGTTAGAGCCGTAATATTGGTTTGTGCTTGGAGAAGATACAACAAAGGATGCTGTGCCCATTCGAAAACAATATTCAGACAGATGTCTTCTGAGAATTATAAATTTGACCAAAAAGCCAGGAATGCAAATAGCTATTAACACATGTAAAAAAAGAAAAACATGGATAGTGTGCCTGAAAGTACCCCCTCTCCCCATTTTTTAAACATTGCAGGCGAGATAACTGTTGAGGTAAAGGCCACAGTCGGAGATGAGGTGATGTCTGATTTTGAAAGCAAATCTTTCAGTTTAAATATTTAACAGATTAAGTGAGTTGCGCTCTTTATGTCCATTCCTTAATTTATGACAGTTCTTGTGTGCCTCTGTTTCATTTCAAGAGATTACTTTATATTTGGAAATATAGAAAGTCAAAATTACAGCTTTCAGAGGAATATTGCTAGCCATGAATTAAATTGTACGAAACCTTGTCTTTCACAGCGAACAAGGCGAACAAGGTGAGACTCAACTTCACACCGAGGCCATACATGGTAAAGAACACGAGACGCAAGGAATTGTTCAAATAACAGATACACTGCACATCGTCAGGCTTATACACCTGAGTCAGATCTGACTTGATCTGTTTTATTTTTGTTGAGTCAGTAAAGTGAAAGCTAGACTAAAAATTAGTTCTTTTTCTCGCTTCTTCGCCCTTTTCTTCAAAACACTATAATTAAATTCATTTGTGAAATATTACAACAGGGCCTTATATTAGCAGCATGATCACACTTGCTTTAAAACGTTATTTATTTTTTTCTCTTTTTAGCCTAGTAAGATAAGCATGGTAGGAAATGAATTAGATTTAATAAATCATGATAGTAATATTACGTGTAGATGTAATAGTAGTTGTTTTACAGCCAAGAAATAAGATCTACTTAATAAACAAACACGCATACATTTCACTATGTAGCAAATGATAAAGTAACAATCAAAATATTCCCATTCCCCTCTCGAGTAATATCTTCACATTCCAAACAGTGAAACATCAAAAAAAGGTCGTGGATATCTTTTTTACTTTACACACAGGTGTTACCTGACTAGGACTGAAATGTAAAACAAATTCATTCCAATCGGTTTCCATCTTAAACTGCAAGATGCCAAGTGTATGTCATAAACAGCGAAACTAAAAATAATAATCATCATCATCATCAAATCAGCAATATGACACATTTTAACGATAGGCTTGTTTTGGCAGGATGATACAATTTCATTCTGAAAAGCTGCATATTAACCAGTGCTGTGTCCGAGTATCGCCAGGGTTCAGTTTCCCAGTGTTGTGAAATGTTTTCTACACAGGAGTGATCCAAATAAAAAGATATATGTCAACTGCAATGTTTTCCTGTGTTATAGGATTATACGAATGGATAATATTATGTTGCATAAAAAAAATACAGTAATTAATTTTCCACACATGAGGGGAAATGTAATACGTCAACTGCAATGCCTCCTACGGCATGATTTATTCTGTCCAAAATCCTTTTCATAACAATAAACCATATTGCAGTGACTGGAATAATTGCAAAAATGAAAAATTAATTTCATATTATGCAGTTTGTGCCTGAGGTCATTGATTTGTTGCTTTGCCTTTTCTCAAGAACTGACAACGTTGAGAGAGAATTCAGAAGGATAAAGGGAAGGACAAAAAGATTGCTTAATAGACTTTATCACACAATTTTTACTTCCCAATGCCATATTTTGCCTGGAGATTGCTTTGACAGGTGAACCATGTATTCCTTTCCGAAGCAAGAATTTGACCTGGAACTTTGTATAATGATTCTGTTGTAATCACTTATATTTCTTATATAAGTGAACATTTCATGTTGTTACAAAAACATTGCGTTTTAAATATAAGAAATTAAAATGTGTATCCTAGCTTTGAAAGTTCTCTTTGAACAAGCACGCAAATTATGTGATAATAAAGAGTTTATTTAACATGATTATTGAGGACCAAGTTCTGAACATTCACCACATAGGTCTATCTTACATGATATTTGTAACATTAAGATATTGCGATTCACAGTTGACAGAAAAATCTGAATTTTTGAGTTGCCACAAAACAAAAATAGTCAGATTATGTCCTGGCGTGATGATCCCTCATATCTGAGTAGGTTTGGGAGACAGTGAGGGGAACTGAGTAATTCGATACGCCGTTAATTTGCAGGTTTTCTCCAACGTTGAAACCGCAGTATAAGACAAGACAAGATTAGATACGATATGACAAGATAACACAAGATAAGATAAGAGAAGAGAAGATAAACTGAGTTTGTCCTCGCCTCAAAAGGAAATTCGCCTCACAGTGGTTGAGACACAGGATACACTCAAGAAGCATTCACGCATATGCCCATGGACAAAATAAAATGAGGAATAACATCCGATATTTATTTTATCTTTTCACTGCCGGTAAGGAAGGGGAGGGGGGGGGAGCTATCTCAGCCCTTTTTTTTTCTTTATAACCATGTTGGGCCGTGGCACAGGTTATTAGCATCTCGTGAGTATCAGACAACCACCATTCCACATGTCCCTGAGGAGCAAAGTTAAAATGAGTGGCCAATTGTAAAAGAGTGAAGGCTCAAGGCCTTTATTGCTTTACGTGTTTGTTTTCATCCATGATTATTCATCATACGCACCTGCAGACTCAGGGGAATAATATTAAAGGTTAAGGTGCATAGATAATACATGCTGGGGTCTGACTTTCCCCCCCAGGTGATTCTTTATCGGGCCTTACGGGCATTTTTGCCCTTCTCCACCTGCATGTATGTATACACAACAGATCTGGCCTGAGGGTCACAGCCAGTCCTGGCCGCAGGTGTTGTGTGGTGAGAGGATGGTTTTCCTCCCCCACCACGAGTCCCCACAGCTCAGCTTTGCTGGTATTCCACTCAGGCTCAGACTATAGTAGACAATTCACTTTTATTTAAAAATACCGAGTCCTATTTTCAGTCCTCATCCATGCCATAAGAATTAATAATATATGGGTTAGGGATAGTTCGGTCCCCTCAGATATGATGCTAGGGAGGTGAGTATGGATACACACAACCCTAAGTCCTTTTCCCCAGTTCCCCATCCTCTGTCAGGAGTCGAGACTACGTCTCTTTTTGGTTCAGGTCGACTTACTGATTTTAAAATATTGTCAAACGTGTAAAAGAGGAATAGCATCAGAACAATGCAGGCTTAAGAACCATTGAAGCATCATGATAAGCGCATCGTTGATGGCAGAAATGAGTGTCTTTGATTAGTTCTTACCTGCAACAAACGCCCACTTCTTCTGGAATATTTCAGTTGGTATAACGTGGGTGCAAAGGACTTTCCCGAATTATGTTAAGTTGTAATATACAGGTCGCCAGATCCAACTTTGGCGACAGCGATCACTCTAATTTTTGTTTGTTTGTCTGTTTGTCTGTTTGTTTGTTGGTTGGTTGGTTGATTGGTTAGTTGGTTGTTTGGTTGATTGGTTGGTTGGTTGTGGGTTGGTTGGTTGGTTGATTAGATGATTGGTTGGTTGATTGATAGGTTAGTTGGTTGATTGATTGATTGGTTGTTTGGTTGGTTGATTAATTGAGTGATTGGTTGGTTTCCCTTTCAGTGGGTGCTGTTGGCTTTACTATATTCGGTGTGCCAGTCTAGTGTATCTTTAGTGTTTGTTAGTGCGGGGTTGGATTCCATAGCATTTTTATTTTATTTTATTTCATTTTTTCTTCGTAGAAAGGGTATTTTCGTATTGTAGGACTCTTCTACCCGAGATGCTGTATCAAGCAAGCCATCCGCTCTTCCACTTGGCAATATTTATATTGACACTTTGCACCGGTGGCATGATAATAGCAATACAACATGCATTGAGGTCGAGTTAATCATGAGGCCTATTCTGCAAGACCATTATGTGGCTCTCGTCATCCCCAGCAAGGATTCCTCAATTCAATTTGTCAAGCTGTCTTGCTTCAGCCATACAGTAAAGTTATCTTGTGTTGCATTCCGCAGTTGTGGGATGCGTGGTGGGGAAGGGGGAATGAAGTATTTTTAAATGAAATAATTTTCCCCCACATTGGTCTCTTAAATTCTTTCATTAAAATAATCAAGAAAAGACCAAAAAAAAAAGCTAGGAAGAAAGAAAGGAGGATGCTTGAGGACTTGTTTGTTATGCCGTCACTGGCAGCATAACAGCTTTCTTATCCATTCTTCAGTTTGAAATTATGTATTATAGAGAGCGGTCAAGTATTGAGATTCTTGTCTCGGGCAAACATTGTTCTCCAGAGGCAGACAAAGACTGCTGTCCATGAAGCCGATCTGCAATGGGAATAACAACGTTACAGCTTCCGGTTCTGTAATCTCTGAGAGACTTGAAAAGAGTTCAGTTCTCCTTCAGTTTAATGTCATCCTGTTTTGAGTATTTCTGATTATGAAGCAAATATTTGCAAGGTAATATCCGTCGCTTCGCAAGCTATATTACCTGAGGGATTTTGAAGAGGCTATTTGATTATGTGTTATCTTACTACTTCGTCTTGAGCAGAAAAGAACTTCACTGCCACAGAAGAGCTGTTATTTTTTAAAATTATTTTAAATTGATAATCTTAAAGCTGCACATGAGGGTCGCAGTGCCGTGTGGTTAGTGGTCGCAGTGCCGGCTACTCCGCGAAAAACTCATGTTCTGGACGTCGCGGGGTTCGAGTCTCAGATTCTGTTATCGGGAATTGTTACGTTACGTTCTATATACGTCTTTCAACTTCCTGGTGGAGGTTATCTCGACGGTTCTTTGTTAAAAACAAAAAAAAAATCCTGTCTTAAAAAATCCTGTCTTCACTATTGACAAAAAAAGAGAGAGAGAAAGAGAAAGAACAGAAAAAAAGACAAGAAAGGAAAAAAAGAGAGAGAGAGAGAATCCGGTCTTCACTTTTGAGAAAAAAAATGTTTAAAAATCCTGTCTTAAAATACCATGTCTTCGCTTTTGGGGGAGGAGGGGGAAGGGGAATCGCCAGCAGCCTGCCAATCCAGCTACTCCCTATTCTATTTTTTTCTAATTGAAGATGTGTGTTTATTGCTTTTTTATTTGTTTTCTATTCTATTTCAATACGGCCCATATTACTATTTCTCTTTCGGGGATTGGGAAGATTTGAATTTTAGAACCAATATTTTTTTTTTCAGTGACTTAGTGATCCCCTGTCTTCACGACGTCTAGGGATGAGGGCAAATATATTTCGAAGTCCCTTGTGTAAGTTACGCTCGTTGTAAGAACTTTTGGCTTTTACTCTCTTTTACAAACTCATGAGTCTTTGACACTGATCTTGACACAGAATCTCGACACATCAAATGCATGTATAAGGTTGATAATGATAAGGAATGCGCAGATCTATACCCATTTCCATGATGTTGATGCTATGTCACAGAGAATGCACAAACCTATATCTATATCTTGGACATGGTCTCAATAATTAGCATCTAAATTCACAGCTTTATTGACACGTTCAGCATAATGGGCAATGCGCACATTTAAAAGCGTATCTATGACTTTCAAGTTTAGGAGGAATGCACAGCGCTAGGACCATGCCTTAGTTTTTTGGTGTTAATCTTGATAATGACTGCCTAGATCCCTAGCCCGGGTAAGAGGTGGATCTCGAAGGAACACTACAGCGTAACAGTACAGCAGCTAGATCAAGGCGTCGTTCAAGAAGAATGCAGAACGAATGCAGTTCATGACTAAACATCTTGTACTAAATGAACCACACATCAGGAGAGACGATCACAACCAACCGTCATTTCACGCCCTTTCATGAACAGAACACCTTGATCTAGGGGACGGTGTTTTTCTCGATTCCGGTACAAAGACATTGGAAATAGAACTACAAAGCCAAAATTTTTCAAAAGGAAAACAAGTGAGTGGAAGAAAGAAATATAAAAGAAAGAAACTAGTGATATTTCCAGCTATTTGGAACATACATAGAAATTGACTGGGCCTGTGCCTATCTATTTATCTGTCTATCTGACTATGTATTTATGTATATATGTATGTATGTATGTATGTATGTATGTATGTATGTATGTATGTATGTATGTATGTATGTATGT
>JBCEWB010178431.1:0-10052 GCA_039654565.1 Peronia peronii
TCAAAACTTAGTTTAGGGTCATATTGGGGCAATAAGGTGGTTAGTTTTGTCCTTTTACACTTATCTATATTTATATAGATTTTTAAAAAATTGACACTCAATGCTAACAAGCTGTAAAACAAAACAAAAAATTGTCAAAACTTTTTACTAGAGAATACAGCCACACCAAATAACCTATTGCCCAGACTAATAATGAGAAAATGTGTGTGCCAAATTTGAGCCCTATAGAGTGTATACTTTTTGATATTTTAAGATTTAAAAAAAAAAATTAAAAGTCTTAAAATCTCAAGAAGTATACAATCTACAGGGCTCAAATTTGGCACACACATTTTCTGATTATTAGTCTGAGCAATAGGCTATTTGGTATGGCTGTATTCAATAGTAAAAAAATTTGACAATTTTTTTGTGTTTTTGTATTGGTAGCACTGAGTGTTAATTTTTAAAAAAATTATAGATAAGTGTAAAAGGACAAAACTAACCACCTTATTGCCCCAATATGACCCTAAACTAAGTTTTGACACCATAAATAACTATGTAGATAAAGTAGTTTTTGAAATTTTAAGACTCTATGATTAGTGTTTTTTCAAGATGGCCACCGTTTCCATGGAAACCATTATTTTTTTTTAAAAATTGAAAGTGAAAAATATCCTTCCCAGTCTTTCACAACAACATGTTAAAGTTTCTCTTCTTAGTCTGGTGAAATAACAATCTGAAATTTTCACCCGCTTACCCCCTTAATTATGATGATAATGACCCTATACATCATGGCATTTTGACCAGAATTTACAGTGAAGATATGAAATGAAAAGAGTTCAGTAAAATTACATGGCACGTAAATCAATAGAGCCAGGCTGTTTAATTTGTCATGCCATGATAATAATAAAACAAATTTTAATATCTGAAGCATTTTAAAAAAAAGGCAAAAAATATAAATGTTTAGATGGGTATTCTTTCTATTTTTTTGTGTGAAAATGAAAGATCTGCTGAGCACATCAAAATTATTCATGTTGCCAAAGGTTTAACCATTGACCTGATAACCCACGATCTCATGATCTTTTTGTAATACATCTATCTGAATATGGCATTTAGACTGCTTCCAATTATGAAACAGCTGTACTGAATGAAAGCAATAGCATGTTGCACACCATCTGATGCCATGCAAGTCTAGGTGTCTGATCTGATTACAGCCATTTTTGACAGAAAAATATTGATTTTTGTTTTGATTTCATTTTCGGTGACCCTACATAGCAAATGGGTAGGTAGGCTTTATTTGAATAAAAAGAAGAAAAAAAAACTCAACAAACTTTGCAGTTCACTTTTAGAAATGCCCTTCATCATTTGGCTTCTGGCCAAAGAAAAAAGGCAATCTCTACATCACAAACATATACATGTAGATATATTATATCTCTACATCACAAACACCACAAACATACATGTATAAAATATGTCTTTTTTTTCACTATTACTCTCCATAACTATAACCATAATTATTACTCTCCATAATAAATTATGAGTGAAAATTCAGGACTGCAGTTCTGAGACAATGATCCATTTAACACAACATACTAACCTTTTCAACATCTACTGCAGAACAGAATTTGCAGGAAAAGGACAAAAGAGATGAAAATATAAAAAAGTCAACCCATCAAAAGAAATTTTTATAACATATAAATCTCTACAGAAGGGCAACTTATTTTCATCTTAACAATCCTCCAGAGGGATCTACTGTGGTATATTCACATTTTTGTATCCGTATGCACAAATTACAAGCCAAATTAAAAATCTAACATGGACTAGACAGTCACTTTTAATTGAAGATATGACTCTTCTTAACAGAAGTAAGAAATTTTTGAAGTGGCCACATGCCTAGCACGATAACATCATGATACAATGTCTGTCTGTACTACTATAACCCCACAGACATTTAAAAAGAAGGCTTGTGCTATCATCAACAACCATAGAGAGACACAATACAATTTTTAATTAATGTACATAAATCTAGAGGGGATGAAAAGTGAATATTTAATCTCATTTTTGTTTGCTTCTATGCTTCTACCAGGAAAAAAACAATGGTATAATGTCATTCACAAGACAAAATTATACAATACTATGTCACTGAAGTTGAGAATACAATACAAATTACCTGTACTTTGGCATGTCAAACAATGCAAATACATACAACACATCTTTCTTACTGTGTCAACATCACATCACTTCAAACATGCCCAGATATAAACCGTTCTGAATTTTTGGAATAAGTACAAATACACTACAGGAAAAGTATACATGTGCATGTATTTTACATGCATATGGTGATTTTAGTCACCTTTTTGAAGTCCTTACCATCAGATATGTATACAGAATACATCACAATGAACAATCGACAAAGTACTACATTCAATATAAGAAAGCCTGAACCACAGAAGAGAATAGTTGTCGAATATCTTTCTGCTTAAATAATAAGAGAAATATAATTTTTAAATGTGAAACCTGCACAGTCTTTAGGCCATGAGACCTGACTTGATGCCTGTGAAATGACAGCAGTTTCATTGTGTCAGAGGTGTCATTTAATTTTTTGATTCTGCTCTCTCTTTTTCAGGCTTCAACATAGCATCAAGTTGATCCTGCTGGTTTTTGAAGAAATCCTTGGCTTGACCACATGTCAGATTGACACACATTGGGCAGCGCAAGCTTAGCTGTGGAGGGCAGGCAATACCAGAATCGATGTGCTGCTTTACGATATCGGCAATTGCCTCAATAAATATTGGATTATCATTGAGGCTTGCAGCACGACGAATGTTCTTGACACCCACTTCAGACCCAAGCTCTTCCATATATTCATGATCGAGTTCAAATAATGTTTCAATATGGTCTGAAGTAAAAGCAATTGGCACCAGTAAGATATTCTTCTTTTCTCTGTTCACTAGGCCTTTGATCGCTTCATCCGTTTGAGGGCTGAGCCATGGCAAAGGTCCAACTTTGGACTGCCACACTAATCGATAGGGATGGCTGTGACCCAGACCTTCCATTACACGTTGAACTGTAGCTGCAACTTCTGTGGGATAAGGATCTCCTCTGTTGACCACTTTCATAGGTAGGGAATGGGCAGAAAACAAGATTACGACATCATCCTGGTCTTCTTTGGGGAAGCGCTGAATCTCATCCTTGATGTTGTTGACAAATGCTTGAACCAAACCAGGATGCGTGGGCCAGCGATCAATCACACTCCAGACCATGTTTCCTGGGTTGCCTTTCTTTTTGTAATACCTAAATATGGCATTTAGACTGCTTCCAGTTGTGGAACAACTGTACTGTGGGTACTGAGTGAAAGCAATAGCATGCTGCACACCATCTGATGCCATCTGGTCGATGGTATCCTCTGTCAAAGGATGGGCATAACGAAATCCTATATAGAACTTGTGTGGGGCAGATGCCGGACTAATTTTATCCAGAATATCAACCATGCCTTGACCCTGGAGCTGTGTCCAGCGCTTGATTGGTGAGCCCCCTCCAATTTTGGCATACTGTGCCTGAATGCGTGGTGTTCTTCTCTTTGCAATCACAGGAGCCAACTGACTCTGAGCTGGCAAGGGGATGAGATCTTTATCTAAAAACAGGCGAAGCAGAAAATCATGAACCTCCTCCTGAGTCTCAGGTCCTCCAAGATTCATCATCATTATCCCAGTTTTTGGAGATGGTCCTGATTTGCTGCTCATGGGTCGTCGATTCTGATGAAGAAGAGGATTCATGGCCACAGCCCTTGGAAAAAGTCCATGGTAATGTAACTGTATGAAATTGGCAAGAGGACCTGTAGAGTAAAACACTTTCATGAAACAACCGATTTTCACAATATTGGCACCGAAATAACTTTAAAAAACAAAATGCTGTATCACAAGAGATGTGAAACTTCACATAATCTTAAATGGATGAGTGTAATGCAGTTTCAATTTAATTCTAATGCATGAGTTATCAATAAATCTTCCCTGATTGGTACTGTTTCATTATCTTACTCCATGTAATAAGAAAGAAAGTCTGACTACAAAACTAGACAGACCACTCACGTGATATATTGCTCACATTACCCATACTCACAGAGAAGACTAAATGCATTATTATGTACATCCATAGCTTCACCCATCATATAACGATGAAACAGCTACTTTCAGCAAGCAGAAGCTATCTCGGGAAATTGCAAAGAGAAAAAAATCAATGTGTTTAGTAGGTATTGATTTCATCCATAAATAAGACCAGCAATATCTTTTCATCAAAGCTTGGGACACTGTTCCACCATCTGCCTCACAATGTTATTTCCTGTCAATATAATTGCTGTGCTATTTGCCAACTGCCATTCAGGTCATGGCTCCAACTGGTTTCTAGATTCTATATGGGTAATAGATCAATGTTCCACTGCCAGTGGGCAAAGAGTGCATGAGTATGGTTAAAAAAATCACCAAACAGATCTGTCATCTCCTTTCAAAGCAAATCTAAGATTTAGCTAGATCTATAAGTGTATATTATACTTAAATAGACAATTGAAGGCAGATATTATGAAAGGCTAAACTATAGATCTAAAATTTCACAATAACTGATCCAGATCGTACTGTGTATTTTTTTCCCCCTCAATTTTTACTTGGCGAGATCTCGACCAGGAGAGTTGTTAGCGTTTAGATCTATGATCCATGTCAAAAATAATTGACAATAAAAAGGAACTAGATCTAGATCTAGATCTAGACCAGATCTTGGCCTGGATCGACATGTATCAGATTACACTATAAATTCCTACATTAGATCTTCATCTAGATCTAAAATCTAGATGTATAAATCTATGTCGTTTTTTTCTTAGATCTATTGTGAAAGGAGTGCAAACCGTTATGTAAACATGAAGTTGATGAAGTGGACGTTAGACTAGCTCTAGATCTAGATCTCTATTCTAGATCTACACAGCTAGATCTATTTAACTGTTCATTTCACTTACGAAAAGTTTTTTTCAGCGTGGAAGTTGTCATGATTGGCTTGGTCTGCAACGTCTGCGATGTAACAGCAAAGAGATACGAATCCCTTTACGAAATATGTTGACCGGCGACTAGACTCGGCTAGGCCTTGAGAGCTCGATAAGATACGTATGTCACTGTCATTGACCTGTGGAGAATAATTTTTGCAGAGCAGCCTCCCTTGAGAGGAGTAAGGGGGATGACTCTCGGTGACCACTCTGTTTCACAATCTTTCCAAGCCTCATGTTCAGGCCAGCGTTGGGAAACGCGCACTAGGACGCGGAGGATGCAAGTCGAAGTGATGATTTTCAGCCGACCATTCCGTATTTTCAGCATCATTGTTGACGAGAAAGTCGAGGACTGCTAGTCTTAGGGAAGAGATTCATTTTCATAATTTCTTTTTATCGAAATAGATCTAAAATCTAGATCTAGATTTAGCTAGATTAAAATCTATTAAATTGTAAGCATATTAGAGATTTTATTTGGTCAGTATCATAGTATGTGGAACGTTTCTTCTGATCAGACAAGATTCAGCCACAACGCAACAATATGCTCTGAAGTGCTCTTACATCATAATTGGGTGAGGCAGCTATGCTGAAACAAATTTTCAATGTCTTACAGAAATTAAGCTCGCACACCAATTTAATGAAAATGGCGGAAAAGCTGGCCCCAGTTTCACTTGGAGTAAGTATTACATTACAAATGAAATATATGGGTATATCAAGAATCTAGATAGGCATCAGTTGAACGAATATAAACTTATTAATATTAAATTAACCTTGGCTGAGCAAATGTCACATAAGACAGTTTTATTTCTTTTAGTATCGTGCTGCAACATAGAACATATAATGACAGTAGCTAAGTGGAAAAAATGTACACTCCAAAATGATTAAATACAAAATTTGCGGGGATTGGAAAATGTTTTGTATTGTCGCTGTTTTGCAATAACTGAAAAGACCATTCTAAAACAAGGGACACAATCCTGGTGTTTACATATTAATAGATTTAGTATGTTCTAAGTCTATAGTTTAATAATTAGACCTACATTGTGACCTCTCCGGAAAGAGTTCGCCATTCAACAAAATCCATATATGTACATGTACTTTCTGCAGCTGTCCTACTTTTTCATTAAAACTTCAACTTCACGAACCAGTGTCCTTTTGAACTCCAGCGATAAATCTGTTCTTGTCTGCTTTGAGTTGACATGTTTAGTTTCAATGAATTGATAACTAGGTCTGGATTTACACTAGATTTATAGTCAATTTCAAATACCACTTTGATAGATTCACTGTTTTCAGTATGAAACTGAAAAAGGCTTCTTGACTTCGCAAACACAACCCCTCAGGAAACACTGACAAGCCCACCTGATTTGGCTGACCAAATGCCTGCAATTGAATCACACGACAAAGGCCAAGCCATGCTCTGATACTGTAGTTTTGTGGCGATAAATAGCGACAAAATCATAACAGCCTCGCACACTCATATAATATGTCACACCTTCACGATATGTCATGCTCGATTGGGGCTATGAGCAGCGGGTAAGGGGTGAAATGGGGAAGTGCAGAGATCAATTTGTACATGCTTGCTTCTCAGGCCTTATCTTTCATTTTGTGTCACTGTTTTGGGCAGTACAATACATAACTGATATGCTCATGGATGATTTCTTTGTGTAATGAAATTGATCCGGTACCTGAGCTTGGTCTCGGTTACACCTTAAAATGAAAGAACAATTGCGATCAGGGAAGTGAAAACCTTTTGTAATGAGGGTAGATTTCATAACAACCCACATTTTTATTTCATATTAAAAATGACAAATTGCATAGCAAAATATCTGTTCTAGAAGATTATTTTGAAGTAATGCAAGTTTCATTTTGGAGTTTTCACAATAATCGTTTTAGAGTGTATGGAAAATCATATTTGCATTTATAATAACAAGTTTATAGGAAATGGTCAAGGTTACAGGATATTTCAAAATTTCAAGTACATGTCATGTGTAAGGTTATGTGAATGTACCATAATCAATATAACTTTTTAAATTTATGTTTATATAAGATCACTTTGACTGTTTATAAGCAGGATAAATAACTGATTTGACAGCATATCTCCATGCAATGGTGCAAAATTTGTAATATTTTTTGTTCTTGACCTTTAAAATTTCAAAATACTTTATTAGAGTAACATTTTCTGATGGGTATGTCTATAACAGAAGAGGCCAGCAAAAGGTGAAGGTGGAGATGAAAGCCAAAAAAAGAAAAAAAAGAAGAAACAACATGTGGTATGTATGACTGAATTTTCTTTCTGGCGTATAAAACTGAATTTATTTAAAAAATTGAATTTAAAGGCATGTATTATCTCGTGCTTTGGAACATAATATTATATCAGAAAAAGAGAAAAAGACGAACTTTATTATAAAATGTGTCGTAGTAATTTTGGAATTTTTTTTTTTATGAGTAAGATTTGTTTCTTTTTAAATTAGTAAACTCAGCATCATTTTGAAAGTGACATATGTTCATTGTTGTTTGTCTTGCATTAGTAATCTGTATTCTCTATCACTTACCCTGATTTAAAATCTAAAAGTGAAATTAAATCTATTGGATTAAAGTTTAATGATCATTGAAAAAGTTATACAAAAATTTGTGTCAGGTCCAGCTTGGCCCTTCAGAAGGTTGCAAGAGGAAAATTGCATTGCTGATGGCATACAATGGGGCAGGATATTATGGTGTTCAAATGTATGTGAATAAGATTTTGTGTAATATACTAATCCCTTGATGTAATTATTTGTTTATGCACATTAACAGTGTAGTTTCTCAAGATCAGTATTACTATTTTGTTATGTTGTGCCAAAAGAAATAATGAAAAATATTACAGTTACAGCAGCATGTTATTCTAATCATTTGTAGAAATCACCACCTTGTTTGAGCTGGTCAGGCTTTGAAAAATGTTTGGGCAAGCTGTAATTTGAACATTATTTTATTTGCTATGTTAATAAGGAAGTCAAAAAAGAAAATTCTAGAGTTGTATCATTAGCATGAGAATATTTGTTCATTTGTCTTTGAAATTTGTTTTTCAAGCATCAGTTTCAGTAAAGATTTGTAATGGATTCTTTTTTTCTAGAAATCCAGGCTATCCAACTATTGAGAGCGAAATTTTTCCTGCCTTGGTTAAAGCGGAGGCAATTCCACAAGATCATGCAGACACCCCATCGAAAATGTGGTTTCAGCGTGGTTCAAGAACAGATAAAGGAGTGTCTGCTGTGGGACAAGTATTCTCTCTAAAGATATGTAGATTTCCTACATATTTATATAATGAAGGCCATTATTCTAAAAAGTTTATAAGTGTCACTTGTCATGCTTTTTATCTGAGCTTGTAGCAGCATAATGAAACGTAAATTGTGGCTATGATATTACATGCGTTTGACTATTCTTTGTTCTCTCTTTATTCCTGTTACAATGAGACATGGGAAAAAGTCATACATATTTATCTGTGTAAATAAGAAAAACAAACACTGTTAGGAAAATTTGCCTGCAGACTCAAATAGTTCCATATTGTTCTTGCCTTTTCATACAGTCACATCTCAATTTATTTCCTTCTTTTTAAAAAAAACATACAATTTTTACATGCTGATGTATACTGAGTGTTGCTATATCTACAGCACTGCTGCAAAACAAAAACATTACATTAAAAGTTCTTCAGACTGCAGTGGCCAAATTTTGATCCATGTCATCACAGGCGCGCAGTGCAAGAAATAATATGTGAACAAGACAACTATTTCCAATCTCAAGAGTAGCGTTAGGACAAAGAAAACCAACCCTGAAACATACCCTGTAGGCAGGGTTGCCAACCCTCCCGGAAAACCGGGATTTTCCCGGAATTCAAGCAGAATCCCGGGCACCCGGAAAAGTGCTTAAAATCCCGGGTTTCTCATAAATTAAATAATAATAACAAATGAAAACACCAAATTAGCAAAACTACGAACTTTTTTGGCTTCGTCACGAGTGTAACATCCAGAACGTAGCCTAGATCTACATTTTTTATCGGGCCGTTACGCTCGCTGTCACAATCAAACTGAGTTTTGCAGTACTCTGGAGATTACGCACATGACGCGATTCCCAAGCCAGAACAATGGGCGCTTGTGTAATGTTATGGCCGGTTACTTCATTTGGAGCGGCCACTGATGGCCAGTGTCGCTTCGATTGTCTTGCCCGTCTAGATTTACTGTTACCTGTCTACTGCTATGAGCATTGACTGGGCTTCTGGTATAACCCAGCTACCTCTCTAGATTTTCTCACTCCATATGATGAAAAGTTGGGGGGAGTGGGGAGGGGGAGGTTTATACAGTCTTAGCCTTTATAGCCGCCCCAGTGTCTACCGGGCTTGTGGGTTTCCGACTTCAAAGAACAAAAGCTGACTGGCCGTCTACGGAACCTTATGATGTGCGGCAAGTTCGATGTCACACAGAGATGAGAACTAGCACAGATTTCTCATCTCCCACCCAACCCCACTCACCTTAGCCTTACATCAGAACCATACATTTTGAAGAAACATTGTATCCCAGTAGGACGGGGGAAGGGATTATTCTGTGGTCTTTACTTTTACCAAACTATCATATAGATGGTACATATTTCCTGGATTTTATTTTGTTTAGAAATGCTGTGAAATTTGCAAATATGTGTAAATAACAGCTGAGCTGTGTGCATAAATTCTTTGATTGGAAACTTTAAAACAAATTAGCATCAGATTCTATTCAGTACACAACATGTAAAATCCCTGTTTTGGGTCGAAAATCCCTGTTTTTTTCAAGAGAAATTCCTTGTTCGACCATGGTGGGGTTGGCAACCCTGTGTAGAGCATCATTTTAATCTTCCCCACCATAGTACAGTTGAGTCCGCTTAAATCGAATTTGCCGGGATGAACGTAATGGGTTCGATTTAAGAGAGTTCGTCTTCCAGTTTTAACAAGGTTGGGGGGGGGGGGGGCAATTCTCGAATGACTAATGAGCCACTATTTTAATTATTTTCTTCTTACAGGATTATTTCCCTTTATACTGAAATCACGCTATGG
>JBCEWB010178442.1:0-10052 GCA_039654565.1 Peronia peronii
ATGGCAACTATTTGAAAAAGTCGATTTTTTTTTTACTGTTTTCCTCTAATTTGAACATGCCGAATGCGATGGACAAGATTGAAATAGCCTATCTTTAATAATAAAAAAAATCACATTGAGGACCCCCCTCCCCCCTTTAACAAGAACATGTGATCTACATTATGCTGAAATGTCTTCTTAGAATTTTGTCTATAAAAATGCTAATGCACCTTTGTAATAACTATCCTAAGCTTGATCGACTTGATTCATTCGGATTTCATTTTGCGGACCTCACCAATACCACTTTCCCGTGGTGAACAGTTTCCTATGACACGCCCAGACATAGGTTAGAATTTCTCTTCTCAACCAAAATAACTTTGCATGAAAGATAAACGTGAAAGATATATATATATTACCATTTTAAACAAAAAAGTAAATGTAAAACCATGTGAATTATTTTTTCTACCAAAGGTTTCCCTCAAGTAGGAGTGAATTCTATAGATGGTGTGACCTCTTAACCTAGATTAGCCTATATATTATAATGATTGCAATACTTACATCAATGAATTGAACAGATTAAAAGACAGCGATGAAAGTAAGATCAGCTGCAGTTCTACTGATACTGCAAGGCAGATTTTTTGACACTGATGTGTGGATATCAGTTAGCAAGATCTCTATTTCGGTTGAAAAGTTTCAGTGTTTCATATAGCGATGACTTTATACTCACACTCGGTTCATGAGTTTTTAATGAAACAACATAATATCTCAAACAATAGGTCAGGCATGTCTACAGTGGCTGTAATTTCAGCCTTGAGATGTTCAGGTTTTATTAGTATCATATAAAACATTTGAAATCCCATTCAAATGAAGAGTATTTTCATAATAATACAAGGTAGTGATAAAAACAGAATGAAGAAAAAAAGATTCATAACAATATTATTTATCACACAAATTGCTACTAAGTTTGATAAAGCTCTTTTGCTAGTTATATGTTATTTCCCTTATCTCGTGTAGTTATGTTCCTTAAGAGAAGGTTATAAGTTCTGATACATCGACATTATAATGTAGATAACATTTGAATTTTGTCCCCCGCTGTTCACAAAAGAATTCTCCTCAAGAAAAGCCAATCGAATTGTACCAAGAGATATCAAGTTATCTGTACGAGATCAGATGACTTTTCTAAGGTTGAAGCTTCGAAATAACTTTATTTTTATCAAATTACAGGTAGCTGGTGCGTGTTTACTTATAACCGATTTGAAGTTTACATTAGAGATTAAGTCGTAGACAGTAGCAGAGAGCTAAAATAGTTGAGACTATGCAGATATTGTCATAAATGTTTGCATACATACGGTATATTACTGTCTTAATTAATGTATGGAACAAATAATACACTGTTAAAGACATGGGGCCTTTGATTAGGCGACCTATCAGTTTAGAAAGCAGATTAACCCAAATTATGGTCTTCTGTGCTGTTCTGTACGTTATTGACGATCTTGTATTTTGTATATGTGGTATTTGCTGAAAGCCTAGGCGTACGATTAACCATTCCCTTGACGTTCTTCCAACAGTAGGGATCACTATTTTAATGACATGCATATGGGGGAAAAATCTGTAGTTTATTTCTTTTCTTAACCTTTGATAAACTGCAGTCGTATTCCTTTGATCCACAGCCTTGTCATTATTACCAAAGCAAAAGTAGTTATTTTTTGACAGTAAGGTATCAGTAATCTTTGAAGCGGTTTGCTTTGTATGCTGCCCAGCGTAAGCAAAAACACTACAATATATATATTTCCTTAAAATTTTAATTAAATGAATAAATGATTAAATCTTCTTCATCAGGTGAATTCTCAACTCTCATTTTGAGAGGCTGGTAGTTTTATTTAAAATACAATAGATTTATTTCAACCTTTAGTATTTTACACGTTATTCAAATTAAAAATAGATGAAACGGAGTAATCTGTGTGCATTTAGACTTGTACAGGTAAGGGTACAAAAGCTGTTCATTCCTGTCCCACTTCCTTACGTTCTATATACGTCTTGCAATTATCTGGAGGCGGTTGTCTCGGTCCCACTTCCTTTTGATTCCACTTCCCTTTCCACTAATACTTCTTCTCAACTTTTTGTGGAGTAGAATGTGTAAGTTCAATATCTCTTCGTCTTAGACCATTTCATCTGAAATCGACCTATTGTTATGCAAGCAGCTGTCAGAGTGAAATCGGTCGACACTAGGAGAACTCAAGAGTAAGACGACAAGAGAGAAGGGAGGAAAAATCTACCTCTCACACCACATTTAGCAGCAATTCCTAATGACAAGACATGTCTCTTCTGCACTGGCCTCTACAGCCATGAAAGAAAATATATTCTGTACAATTATCTATGGTCATTTATGACTGAAAGGAGCTAATCATCCATCCAATGACTTGCATCTTTCTTGGTATGGTAGCTTATAAATGCTGGACTTAAAACTTTTTGTGGAATAGGCTTTGAGTTTGAGTTGAGTTCACAAGGGTGGAAATGAAAACCAAGCCGCTTTGTCGGGTGACAAAGGGATGGGAAAAAAAATCATCTTTTTTGCTCCGGCCTTCCTCCAAAATAGAAAAGAGTGAAAGTGGACTGGAAACGGAATAAACTTCTTTTACATCCTAACCATACTACAGTTTCAGAGTATGGACATTGACACTTACAGGTACCGCTAGTGACAAACTGATAGAGTGGGTGATCGTTGATGTTTGTTATCTTAATAACTATTGTGAAAAAGAGATCAGTAGCTATTATTTAATGGCAGCAACGTCAAAAAAGAAACAGTTTTAAAACAAAACTAAATTTATTGTAATTATTAGGCATTCTGCTTTCTTCTAACTTTGACCGATACTGCAACTGTAACTGATGTTTAGCGATAGCATTCGTGACAATAAAAGCTATCAGATAATATCACAAGAAAAAGAAGTGTCTAGTACATCGATGTATTAAATCAAAAAGTCATAAAGGCATAACTCATCAAATGAGTTTTTGTGCTGCAAACAGGGTTTTTTTTTCAGTGTCTGAAATACTGAAAATGACTTATGGCATTATTGCAAGGACTGAGAATATTGTTCTAAGCTCATTCGGATATTAGGAATACTTGTTCCTTACTAGACCACATGAACATTGTTTTGCTTTGTTTTAAGGCTGTACCAATAATTCGTGGTTTTCATCTCAACACACACTTAATACACAGACAAAAGGAAATAAATTTATGCTGGCTGTTTCTCACATAGAAGGCAGTGTGCTATTGTTTCTTCACTCGACCATTGTGTCAAGCAACTTCTCTCTGCCGTTTTAATTCAGTGATCGAGCACTAACTGTTTCAAATTTATGCAAAAATAATAAAATCATGGGAACAGTTCTAATCACATACATTTTAGGAATTGTGTTTTAAGACAGACGCAATAATCCATGGTTGTTATTTTCACACTTCAGACAGTCAGACAGGAAGGAATAAGAGAGAGAGAGAGATAAGCACCGTGGAGTCCTTTCTCTTCGTCATCACCATGGTTCATAACTCTTCTCTATCGATAGGTTCAACGGTCGAGCATCCGATAGGATATTCAGATCAATTTCTCTTCTTTGCCTTAGACCAAGTGTTTATTTACTGCGGTTTGGTCGTGACTATCACTGGTTGTGTTTGTAATCCTCTATCTTTCATTGTTCTCAGCCGTAAGTCTTTCAGAGGGACAACCATGTCGGTGTATCTCAGGATTTTGGCAATGTCTGATCTCGGCACTATACTAAATGGACTGTTGCCGCGTCTCTATGTTCGACTGGTTGGTGTTAATATCATGCAAAATGATGTCTCCTGCTTTGTGAGTTGTTATGTTAATTACCTTTTATTATATATCAGCAGTTGGACTCTGGTCACAGTGACAACGGAGCGCGTCATTTCCATAATTTGGCCACATCGTGTTCACGCCTTGTGCTCTAGATGGTCAGTGGCGATTGTTTTAATTCTGCTTTTCCTGGGCTTGACCGCTCTGAGCATACCCATGGCCAGCTTGTATGGCGACCTCACACTTCTCCAGTCAGATCTCAACTGGACTGTAGCCACTCACTGTGTCCCAGTACCAGAGCGAATACATTTGGCTTTGGTTATCGCGGATAGCATCATGTTTGCTTTCTTACCGTGTCTTCTTCTACTTGGCTTCAACATCATCATTATCATCGGCGTGGTGATAAGTGGTCGGCGGTTGATGAAAGGAACAACGAACAAGGCCCAGAAGAAAGGACACAAGCGAGCTGATATGACGTCACAACGACACGTCAGCAATAAAAGGACAGCACGAGAAAACTCCCTGACCAGAACTCTTATCGTCATCAACATCGTCTTCATCATCTGCAATTTCCCGCCCTGTGTTTGGGGATTTGGGCCTCAGTACCAGAGTGATGATGGTATAGGGCCTATAGGAGTTTTTATTACTGATCTTTTGGTCCTCATAATGTATACAAACAACGCTCTGAACTTCTTCTTTTACTGCATCACCGGGTCAAAGTTCAGGTCAGAGGTCAAAGCTGTATTTAAAAATATGACTGGAATGTACAAGCTATGCACCGGAAATAAAAAGATAACATAAAATATTGATCCAAATCAGGCGCTGTAGCATTCAGAAGGTGTTCTCTAAAGAAAGATTACTATTTCCTCTCAGAATATTAGACCTGCAGTACACGCACAAAGGCAATATTTGAAAGGACGGTTAACAGGCGGTCAATGGAAACCGAACTGGTTTAATTTTCAAATCTCTTTACATCAGCTCCCTAGAATTTTAAGTAAAAGAGGAATATGTGTGTATAATAAGATCGGACAAGATAAAAGACAAACTTTATTGGCCTTCATAAAGAAACTTGTTTCACAGTTGATAAGACAGTATATTATATTGTGGCACTTATCTTGTGAATCAGCATGCATCAAGCACAAGTAAATACACGGACTCATATCGGACCAGTTAACTCGATTTATTGCACTCAAACCATTCCAGACAGTGATACAAACATTGTACTATGTACTGATGTTAAGACCATACGCATAATCAGCCACAAACACTATCATACATAATATCAGACATGAAAAATACAACATCTCAGGACATGGACATGGACATGAACATGCAAATCATATATGATAAATAATTACCTTTTAGAAGCCCTATGTAGATAATAAACATAAATATAACAGGATAATCACATTATTGATATTCTAGCTAAGGGAAGCAACTCTTGACTGATAAAAGGGCAACAATGAAGTAGGTCCCATAACAGTATATATATGCAGCACAAATTCATACTCACACGCATTACATAATGCCATTTCCCGCCATATATTATGAGGCTATGTCTCCAGAGTCTCATATATATGCTCACAGTAGTATATTTATCCCAGCTGGTTTGAGTCCTCAAAGCCTTAGGTCACATAGAAAGACGAGTTTTCAAGATTTACAATGAACGTTCTGTCTCTTCAGGCCCCAGATACACATGCCACCAAAAATGTTCACATCCCTGACTAACTGCTATACCTTTCCAAACACTTATACATCTTTTCATAATATATCTATCTCAGAGTTCAAAAGCCGTGTAAACCTTAGGTTGTACCGGAAAGATGAACCCTTAAACTTTAAAATGGCAGTAAGGGTAATGTTTTAATTTTTGGGAGCCAGAGACACATGCCACCAAAGATGCTCACACTCCGCTACTTAGGCTTGTAACTTATAAGGCTATCTCTCTAGACTCTCATATAGCTTTTCATAGCATATCTACCCGAATGGCAAGAACCATGAAAACTTTAGGCTATATTAAAAAGACGATCTCTCAAACTTTAAAACGGCACCATTACAGACTTTCTATCTTTTCAGGTTCTAAAAATACATGTTACCATAGGTAGTGACAGAATATACTTAAATTTACTCGTACTCGTTGTACGATTTTCTTCCTTCTAGACACCAATACATCTTTTGATATTACATTTATCTCAGATGGCAAGATCCCCGAAAATTGTAGGTTGTATCAGAAAAACAGATTTCTCAAGCTAAACTATGGCGCTAAGAATATGGTTTTATTTCTTCAGGTTTCAGAGAAAACTGCCATCGACATACTGAGATATTACTACAGACCACGATTCCGTACAAGATTATCTCCTGTGTAGAAACTTCTTCATGTTGTGATAATATATCTGTCCCAGATGGCCAGAGCCCTTAAATTCCTAGGCTGCATCAGAAAGACTTGCTCTCAGGCTTTAAATGGCAACAAGATGGAACTTGTACCTCTTCGGATTCCAGAAATACATGCCACCAAAGATGTTCATATGATGAAATCTATCTCTATACATTATAAAAGACACTCATGAAGCGTTTCGTAGGATATTTATGCAGATGACAAGAGCCCTAAATTTTGGGTTTGCATCAAAAAGATGAGAACCTTTAAAATATACCGAGATGGATGTCACGTTCCAGAGATAATGAAACCAAAGACGCTCAGTTAAATTTATCTTTATACATGACATCTATATATAATGACATCTATATATCTTTTCATAGTTGTCTATCTCAGACGGCGAGAGCTCTGAAAACTTTACGATGCATCAGAACGACGAGATCTCAAATTTTAGAATTGTACCCAATTGCACTTTCTATCTTTCGAATGTCCAGAGATACATACGAACAAAGATGTTCACATTCTGCTACCTGGTGCCTGCAGTTCTGTCTGCAATCTGGACATTGATAGATATTTTCACCTTATATCTAAGCCTATTTCTCTGGTTAGAAAGACGATCTCTCGAGTTTTGAATTGACACCAAGGCGGCTTTCTGTCTCTTCGTCTGACTGAGATGCATGCGACCAGGATTGTCAAGATGGTACGACCAAGTACGGTATACTTTTCTAAGACTACCTATTTTTTTAGATATTGATACACGTTTTTATGGCAAGAGATTGAAAACCTTAGATTGCTACAGAAAGACGAGTTGTCAAATGTTAAGTTGGCACCAAGATGAACCTCTTGTCCATTCAGTTTCCAGACATTCATGTGACCAAAGATACTCACCCATACATAGCTCAATAAGTTTTAAGACTATCTGTTTTCTACTTGTTAATACAATATTGTTTTAATAGTAAATAATGTCGTTGATGATTAGAGCGTAAAAATGTTTGGTTGCATCTGAGAGGTGAGCTCTCAAGCATGTCATCAAAATAAACAAAAGTAAAGCAGTCACCATCACAACATGGACACTCAATAACCTTAGACTGTATGCTCGCACATGACTCATGACAGCAAATTATTGCATTTTTCTATGATACATTTTTAGCTTAGAAAACATAGTGAGCTGGTATGCCCCACTATGCCCCATCTATTAAAAAAATACCGTAGTTTGTCGTAGCTTCCCTTTCCCAGTGTCAAAGCTGTCAAGAAATAACTGCTGGTAAATATGGGGCACGTTGAAAGATGAGACTTAATGGCAGGTGAGTAATTTAAGAAAATGGAGGTAAAGTTTGGGAAAATAACTTTCAGCGACTATGTGACATCGGAGAACTTATTGAGAAGAGATAATGTTAAACAAAGGAAACTCACCAAGTGAGCACGGGAAGGTTTAGAGCAAATCCATCTATTTGCGTGACCTTGCCCTGTTTCAGTAGGTGCACCTCCCATGTCAAGAACCTGCAAATCCGTCTGTTAATGTGAGATAATGAGCTCTCCTCGTATCAACAAAGTGCAGACTTCCTGGCCCTAAGAACTAGATTCTCTGCCTACCACATGGTAGTCCTGTATTGTCTTGATATATGAGGCGCTTTCTACTCTGTAATTGTGCATTTCCGGAATATTTTCTTTCAATTATGTTTTCTTTCTTTTGTTCTGTAGTCGCTAATTAGAACATTAAAGTTTTCGTTAACCCTTCTGCCGCCAAACTCCCCATCATTTTGAGATATTGTACTGGTCTCTCAATATTCCGATTTCTATTCTCCCTTTTAACGTCAGTGGTCGTTAAATCCTTTATAATGTATGGTTGAGTTCAACTACAAACTTCGCTTGCCTCACTTAAGATTGCATATAAAACGATCTTTATAAATGGGGAAATCAGTATAGATTTAGTGATTACTTCACATACCAGAGAGTAAATATGTTAATTAACCAGAGGCAAGGAGATCCATTTTGAGAGTTTTGAAATCCAAATTGTACTCAAGTGATCAGATTCGCTGTGTGAGAGAAATTCATTTTTTTTTTTCATTAAATTTCATCTCTGGTATGTTGGAAATTGAGGAGCTAGATCTAAACTTTGGGCTATTCATTGATGCTGTTACTTTATTATTATTGTTATTATTATTATTATATTGTTGTTGTTGTTGTTGTTATTGTTGGTGTTGTTGTTGTTGACATTATGTATTTTAGTTCTGTTTCTGGGACAATAAAGGAACAGACGACACAATATTAGTCTTGTGAGGATATCAGGATTCTTAACGTGGAAAAACAAAGAGAAAAAATCGCTTAGCACCATGCAATTGTGTATTTACACCTTTTGCTCAACTCTTCAGGAAGACGACAGCCATGCGTATGGTCAAAATTTTAAACATGGGATGTCACTGGCTGGATCTGCTGTCTTCTCTACACCAGACTTTGAGACTCAAAGACATGTAGAGATACATAGATATGTGCAAACATGTACAATCCCTCTGGGGCGGATCTCCAATGAATACTCGCTATGTCTGTGTTTGTAGCAGACGTTCAACACTTTATTGAGGTGAAGTTTTTGACAAGTAAGTGAATTCAAAAAGCAAAATTAAAACAAAGGGTGATGATGTATTCACTGTCTAAAAATATCAAATCCTCAATGAAGCCACTACTTTTGCTATTCATGTATGTACTTTCGCACTAATAAAATAAGGAAGTCGAAGAAACACAGTTTTTTGGTATGTAATTTGTGGAGTATTTCTTTGTCCGTGATAAACATCTTGAAAATTGAACGGAAACATTCTCGTTCAAATAATAAAGAAAATAAATGCTTGCAGAATGTAAATCTAGCCCTACCTTAATTTCCATTTTTGCGGACGTTTGCTGACGTGCTTTTGCATGCTGCCTGACATAGTTCTACTCGCCTTCAAAGAACCTTCAAATTATATTACGCTTTATAATAGGCCTGCATATACGGCCTCTAGCAATAAGATCTATCAATCCTCCAGCAAGCAAGGGAGATAACAAACTTTACTCCCAGTCTGTCAAAACGGTTCATTCTACCTTAAAATCTGATCTGTCACCACCCCAGATATTTACCACTCATTGTCTCCTGAATTCTTTGGTGGTTGGACCCCCCCCTCCCCCAACACACACACACACACACACACACAAGACGAGAAACGGCACTTCTTTCCGCGTTAACTTCGCATGTCAGGAAGAATATCTCATCGTGTTGTGAGCAAACCGGAAGTGGTTCATAGAAACTTTAAATAATCTGGAGTCATAGTCCCGTGCATGGTTACTATTTAGGAATGGCAGATTAATTCTTTAAGTTTTTTCAAAAGTTGTCCTCGTCCTCGGAGGGTTACAGTGGTGATCCGAATTAGGTCAACATTACATACGTATATAAGACCATGTTCTGCGGCCTGGCCTTCATTGGGTTTATAGTAACACAAGATCTCTCAACATGACACAAGTTGGGTTCTGTGCCTTTGTCCTGACACTGTGGGCGATCATGCTGGAGCCGATGTCAGGTAGGGCTGGAATGGTGTATTTTTCAAGTTCTTAATCATCGTTGTTATGTTCATCGTCATCCTTTCATAAACATATCTTAAAATCTTCAACCATTGTCTACCGACAACAGGTTGGTTTTACTAGTCAAATTTTCCTACCCACTTGGTTCTTCATCAGGGTGATAAGGAAAACATGATATAAAATGGAAATGGGGCATGATATATATTAAAAAAAATATTAGTTAATTGATTTGCTTATTAAGCAGAAGCATCGTCATCATAATTATCACTATCTTCATTTTACGAAAAATGTCTTAAAATTAAGACGACTGTCCAACGGCAACTAATCAAATACACCAAAAAAGTTGAAAA
>JBCEWB010178453.1:0-10052 GCA_039654565.1 Peronia peronii
CAAGTACGATCAACTGAACATCGCTCACAACACATTCGCGACACCCCGCATGCACTAACATGATTCGTTACACCAGGTTTGAAAACGTGAAAATTTATAGACTTTCCTTGTTCATGTATTTGTGCTTTTGTAGTAAAAGTCTAAAAACCGGTCGAGAGTCTTTGTAGTCGAAACAATGTTTTAAATATATGAAGTGAAACAGCAAGACATTTGCATCTTCACTTGTAAATAACTCGGGTTTCTTAAAAGATACAAAGACAGCTTTGATACCATTTAAAACCTTAAAACGGTCTCTGTCAAATACAATTGGAGCCACCTGGGGCTAATTCCGTCAAATACACATATTGCGAAAAACAGACTGAAGACAGTCGCATCAGTGGAAATAATGCTTTAAATAGATAAGACTGAAAAAGCAAATGATCTCTATCTTCAGTTGCGAATATCTCAGGTTTATGAAGAGTTACAAAAGCCCAATTTCGTACCATTTTAAATGTCCTCTATCAAATACAGTTAAAACGACCTATATTATGAAAAAAAATCACTTCAAGGGAAAGAATGTTTTAAACGATAAGTTTGTCAAAGCAAGTCAGCAAGTCATCCACATCTTCATTTGTGAATAACTCGGGTTTGTGAAGAGATACAAAGACCAACTTTAAAATGTCCTCTATTGAAAGCAAATTTGAGCCATCAGGGGCTTATGTCAGCAATGATACATGTATTATGAAAAACAAACTGAAAACAGTCACTTCAAGTGAAACAATGCTTTAATGAATGGATAGATGAAAAAGCAAATGATTTCCTTCTTCAATTGCAAATAACTCCGGTTTATGAAGAATTACAAAGACCAATTTAGTTGCATTTTTAAAGCTTAAAATGTCCTCTATCAAATGCATTTCAAGCTATCAATGACTGATGTCAGCAAAGATATGTATTTTGAAAAACAAAGTGAAAACAACCACTTTAAGTGAAACTATGCTTTAAATAGACACTAAAAAGCAAGTCATTTGCATCTTCACTGATATTAAATAACATTTGTGGAGAGATACGAAAATCAGTTTGATAGCATTTTAAGCTTGAATTGTCCTCTACCGAAACAGTGATGCACATTCGGGGCTAATGTCTGTAAACAGACATATATTGGAAAAAAAAAACTGAAGACAGTCATTTCCAATTTGGTACCATGTTAAAGCTTGAAATGTACCTTATCAGAAGTTCTAATACCCACTAGGAGCTGATGTCCGTTAAGATACATAAACTGTAAAAAAAAACCAAAAAAAAACTGTAGACGGGCACTTCAAAGGAAATAATGCTTTATTAAATTTATGGACTGAAAAGGGGAGTCAGCCACGTCTTCAATAAGTGTTAGTGTACAGAATGTTGGCATGGTTGGTCTCAGAACTACATTAAATGACTGGGAGTTACTAAGTTAGTAGTTTTTTCAAGAGATGGTGACACCTGGTCTGTGAAGAGAGATAACATCATTCATTCATTTTACATGTACATGTATATTTGTTGTCGAATGCAAAAGTGATTATTTTCCTTTATGTGAAAGCAATCATTGATGTTCACTCATTCAACTCACTATTTTAATCATAGTTATAATGACCACAGCGTATAATTAATTTTGGCTACATACATCGATTTGGTATCCACTTTGCTCGCAGTGGTAGAATGGTAGATATATTATATGGCAGCATCTTACTGAAAACTCCATGGAGGCCTACATGTATTGGCAATAATGTGAATTTATAAAATTCAACAGGCTGCTCTATTTCAGTGCACGGAGGTGTTTTTTAATTTTTTTTTTTTTTCCAATTTTGTAAATCATAATGAGTGGAACATTTCTTTTCAGTTTCATTTAAATAGCCAATAACTTTGTCATGAATAAGTGAATTCACTGATCATACTATCAATCATGTTAGTATTCTTCAATATTATTTTCAGTAATACTTTAATAAATTAATTAAAGTCCATTTTGCCTTTGTTATATTTTTAATCATAAAAATATATTTTCACATGTTGATATATGTACAGTGTATAGTACATGTCTTCAGCTCTTCATTCACTACCTAATATATGTATCAATAGTTCTGGCTAACATTGACAACATCCATGCACTTTTGCCTTCCTGTTCATACAATTAATCAGTAAAAACAACCACAAGATTGGTGATATCTGACAGTGCAAAGCTCACATCATTCCTGGATCACAAGTGCACGTTGTATTTCACACACTGTGTCACTACTGTGTCTCTCACACAGAAAATTATCAACATAAAAGATGCAGAAATTGTACAATATATAGCATGTCTTTATTTCACAATGAAGCTTCACAGACTCTATGTAATTTTGGGAGTAATCAATTTATAGGTGCATTATACAGAAAAAAGAGTTAACATCAATTGTCTTATCCAGGCAATTACAACTTGGGATAAAGTCATTTTTCATAATTTCAACATGCTGGAAGCAGATCATTTTTTAAGACCCCTGTTGATAGCAAATCTTCAAAATTTTAGGAATTGGGCAAAGCATTCTCTGCATCAAGTCTGAGCAATGAGAGAAAACTCCTAACAACAACAATCCCCAAACAAATGTATAAAGTTCAGCATCTCTATTGCTCTGCAAAATATCTAACTCAGTGCACACATGACAGAGCATGCACCTACTAAGAAATCATAAATTAATGTTTCAGGGTAGTTTAAGAAAGTCGGGTTATAAATTACATCAATGGGTTCTTGTTGATGTATTTTATTGCAAGAGCAGGAACCAGGTTATAGATTACATACAGTGGAAACCTTATAAAACAGGATTGCTGAGATCAACAGAAAAACCCTGTTATAAGTGGTTCCTGTCACAATATAAATAAAAAAATTGCTAGTCTATTGCCTGATTATAGGAGACACTTTTTTTTTCATGGATAGTCTCCCTTCATGAATTCCTCTGCTTTTGCACAATTCAGTAAAGACCATAGTAATGGCAATAACATGGCAATATTACATTAAAGAAGGTCACAGTATATGCGTACAATATATGGTACAACATGTAATTGTCAAAAGTCTTAGCAGAGCAACTGGCGCCATGGATATCTAATACACAACACTCAACTGGCCCCAGTCCAACTCTTGCCCTTCATTGTCCCCAGCTTAGTGCTGAGAGAAATTTAGCCTGTGTACAGAGGATCAAGGGTATTGTATTACCTCATTCACCTGCTCCCCTCCTCCCATTGTACCAGTAACTTGATGTGCAAATTCTTACTCTTACATACACTGTCATGAGGATGAGGTGAAAGGCCATAGTCATTATGGTGATGTGTGGAAGCAAAGCTAACAAAGTGAGTGCGATAAAAATGCCATGCAAATAAATCTTGCTTGATCCGCAGTTTACACCAACTGAAACACAACATATCAACATCACAAATATGTCTACAAATGCAAATATCAGTATTCATCGCTGTTTACTGGTTAACTGGACCAAGTGGTCGGTGAATGGTAAGAGATACACGTTCATGTCTTATCTTACCTAATGCTAGGAGCTACAGTGAGAGTCCCTTTTGTCCACATGGACCCACTACCTCAGAATGTTTTGTGTATTATGTTGTGAATTATTAATTAATGAGCCACCTCCCCTCTCCTCCATCAAACCACCTGGCTGATCTCACTGCCCGACTCCCCCCCCCCCCTCACCCAACCCATGCCAAACCCTTTTCAGCACATCCAGTGAACAGAGCAGATGAAATAATTGCGATCAAGCAATTATGTTAATAAGTGTGCTTGACCCACTTAAAGCTCATGCAGCTTCGAAGTACTGCTAGAGGTACAAGTGTACCATATTGTGAGCACCCTATCAGTACAAAGTATCCTGTTATACGCAAATCAACTGACATGGACTACTGCTTCACGAAATCATAATTTTCTAGTGTCAAAGTAGGAGTGGACACAGGAATTAATAACGCTCTGTTATAAACGATTTCCTTTTATAAACATCCCATTACAAATGGTTCCGACTGTAGTTTGGTGTGCTTAGATAATTTTCATTCTTATATCACAGTCAAAAGTTGACACATCATGATTATGTCAGTACTTTCAAAATGTAAACTCTGAGACGATGCCAGGTCACATATAGAAACAGATTTACTTTGTCCAATTCTTGCTTATACTGAACAACATGATGACGATACAGTGCAACCACAAAAACAATCAAATCAATGACCAATATTCTTAAAAACAACTGGAGGAATTACCTATCATTTCACCCACCAAAAGTCTCAAAGTAGTCAGAAGATTTAGATGGTGAAGTATAGAAAAGCACATACATTACATTATATGTCAAACCTCTCACTCATTCGTGTTGTTCAAATATGCGATCAAGTCCATACATACAATATACAATATGCACAAACTTCCTCAGGCTTGATCACCATATGTTTGTGCACATCAACCTCTACGCTCACTCTTTAAACTTAATTGTATATTACTTTTGAACATTTCGTCATCACATTAACAGGTCGGGTACAAATGCACTGTGTGAAAGTCAAATAAATTTTAATCATCATCCTTGACCTCCATAGCTGTCTTGAGTTGTATTCCCAGATCCAGAAGCCTGAAACAGAAAAAGACAAACACGCAACATAAATGAATCTTGTTATAAATCAGATACCCACATAATTCACAGTAATGACAAAACATTGATTTTTGATGATAATGCATTTTACACATGATATATCATCACACTAAAATTACTATGTAAAAATACAATCAGCACCTTACATGCATCCTTAGCCTATAATGCATAATTAAAAAACATAATTTATAAATATTGTTTATTTAGTGCACACTTGATATATTGGCATGAAAGGGTCCAAACATTTTGTGTCGATATAGAAGAAAGTTGAAATAAGAGAAACCTCTTCAAGATAGTCTGTGATCCGAGACAAGTGCGGCTGCACACTGCATCATGCGGCCGGATTTTTACCTACTTGCCGCACGATTGCTGCACTTTTCTATTGGGTCTATTATGACCACTGCATGATTTGCTCTTTCTCTGGCCCATAGATTATATCTTGTCAGTAGGACTAAGACATAGAATCTAGATCTAGTTGTTAGTTCTAGATTCAGTGATTGAAGCGGTCAATAGTTGAAAGATATTCAGAGCCTAAATCTAATTGAAATGGACCAATTCATCAACACACCAAAAAAACTTCTAAAAGTGGACTGAATGTCAAGTCACACCATGATGAGTATAAGAAGAAGATACATGTTTCGGGAGGCAAATTATTTTGTACTCCTTGCAATTCAGTATTAAATCACGAAAGAAAATCTGTGCTCGCTGCACATAAAGATACTGCACAATATATGACCAATCTGAAATGCTCACTTGATGATCCAGAACATAATTTGAATCAATGTAATGTGAATGTTATGGGAGCCCATGTTTGACAAAAAGTACCTCCTTTTCCTGTTTTTAATCATTATGTAGTACACTCTTTTTTGAAACTCACGTGGCTGGCTGAATAGACTTCATAAGCTGCTTGAGACTTAAGTTAAACTGTTTAACTTCTGCATGTGTGTGGTGGTTTGACAGGCTGAGGTACAATAGGTGTTCAGCTATATCAACATTATTCATCATGACCTTTAATAAATACAGTGACAACATCAATTTTTCACCCTGTCCATTTATCGTGTATCTTTGTATTATTATAGTTATGGAATGGGAATCTGGAGATTAGCCATGTAAGTAGTGCCTTTTTTTTTTTTAAGTGTGTAGATTAATTACTAATCTTATTACCTGTCGTTAGATCTATATCAATAAATGTTTGCTAATGAGCTGTGCAGACTATTATCTGAAACCATTACAAAAATCTGCTGTAATTCGTGAGTTGCACTTTTTTGGCATTTTTTGGCTCTTTTGACATATTTTGCGGCATTTTTTGGCTTTGAAAATGGCAATTTTCTCAGATTACAGGATGGTGTTTTTTCACTGCAAAAGTGGGTTACTACAATAATAGCAAGTAATAGTGCTGTAATTTGACATAAGGGGAAGCAAACCATGTCCCAATCAAAATAGTTATTTCCCTTGGTCAGAAAAAATCGATAAAATCAGCACTCATCTTTTTATTTTTTAAACTTTTCTTAATTAAGAAATAAAAAGATGAGTTTGGCCCTTAAAAGGACTGTCTGGGCTTTTGCAATTGTCAGTTTTCTTTAGCCATGCCCGTTAAGCTTTCCCAGTTAGTGTTACACCCTTTTGCACAGACAGCAGGGATTACTGCTGATACAAGTGATTCCTAATGGTTGTATGAAACACGAGACCAGTTCGCTGCACAGGTCGATTACATTTACACAGCGCATGGGTGGATGCGGAAACGCGCCAAACACATGACGACTCTTTTCCCCTGCTGACCATAATCCAGACTAAACACAAGCTTCTTTGTTTCCCTTTCAGCAGAGCCATCAGCTTATAAGTGGTTTCTTTAGTCTGTAGTGCCCACCACTCCTCTCCTTACCTAACATTCCAGCATGTGACGCACAAAGGGCACGCGGCTCACTTCTTACTTCTAGTTTGAGCGAGAGGGGAGGGACGAGGCAATTTCTTGAGCACAAAAATAAGGCCTGCGCTGCTTAGAGAGTTTGATCGACATGTTGATATAAAAGAAATCAAAAGGAGAGGATGTCGATATAGAGGAATCTATTTATTAACAAATAAAGAGGAAAACACATGTGCTTAGTTGATCATGTCGATAAAAGAGAAATATCTGTATAAGCTATGTCAATACAAGTGGTGTGCACTGTACTGAATACTGATTTTCTTAGTTTTCATTCTTGGATATTCCTGTTGTTAAATGTAAAAATTCAAGACTCCTGGTATTAAGTATAACAATGTTCAAACTGTTCCATTCATACTTGAACTGAAGATATTATAAGAATAAAACCAACACTGTCGATTAAGACAGAACAAAAATAATTGTTAGACAGTCACTAAAACAAAGCAAATTAACTAGCAAAGTTTGCTTATAGTCAAAGTTACCCTTATGTTGGCTGTAGAAAACTTTATTATGGTCAAATTTATTTTTCAGCTGGCTGTAGCTAGACTGCTTATCTTCAAATTTATGTTTCTGCTACTAAAGCAAATTTATCTTTTTGGTGTCTGCAGCAAATTTGGGTGTAGTTAAATTTAATAAAAAAATAAGAGAGAGAGTATTCGCTGAATTGTGGCAAGTTAAGTACCAACAAATTTACTTTTCTCTGGCTAAAGTAAGTTTGATTATAGTCAAATTTACTTGCTTACTGAGCTCTGGAAGATTCGATTATGGTCAAATTTACCTTTAAGTTGGCTATGTAGTTAGTTTGATGATCGTCAAGTTTATCACTATGCTGACTGTGACAAGTTTAATTATGGTTACATCTACGTTGATACTGTTATAGCTAGTTTGATTATGGTCAAATTTACCTTAACACTAGCTGATTCTCGTCGTAACTCTTTAATAACTTCTGCCAGTGCTTCTGGATTTACTCCATTCTCACACAGACGAAGGCAGACTGCCATTGTCTCTTCATCCAATCCTGTATTAAGGAGGCGGGACATTTCCATCAGAACTGTTGACAGAAAAGACAATTAGGAAAAATTAATTGAATCCTGGTTTCTCCTCTATGATATGATGTGCTGAACAAAAAATCATAATACATGTATTTTCTCACTTACCCCACTCTTTCACTCCAAATTCATATTCCAATCCTTCAGAACTTTGCATCCTGTGTGGACTGTTAGTTGCCTATGCATACAAGTTACAAACAATCAAAAGTGACAGTCCTCTCTACGTCTATTGGATTAACTTAATATTATCATTTCCAAGTTTGATTGTCTCACACTGAACTGCACCGCAAACTTTAAGTGCATCCCCCTCCTAAAAAAAAACAAAAAACATACAAACACTCAACAACTTTGATACTGACGAGGTGCAAACTTTAAATAAAAAAAACAAAATACATATATGTTAATATATTTGCAAAATTTAAAACCATCACAAATTCAAAAGTGATTATGCCACCTAGGTGAAGAGCTTCTGGTGCAATCACACAAATAAACTATCTATTACAAACAAAAAACTATTAACTCATTGAACCTTCCTCGACGAAGTCAGTCTCTATATTACATATTGGGTGTACTGCAGTGTTTTCAATTATTCAGTGAAGCTATGTTAATAATGAAGATAGTACTGCCTTGGTTTTTTTACAAACAGTGATTTTCTCAAAGAAAGTTTTCTGCACAATAATCTCTAAAACTTTTGTATTTGAGCCTTTGCCATGAGGTGGACACCTAAAATGTTGCACTGGGGGTTTGTTATGAAGTTTTAAATATGTCTTTTTTTATATGACCTTTTGTATTCATATATATCTACTCCTACAAAAAAATGTGTTTGCAGACCTAGAGGTCGCATGCTTAGCCATGTAGTTGACATTACGTAACAACAACCTGAAATCTTGCAGACATAACTATGATGACACATTTCACAAATTGAACAAACAAAAATTACTTTCATGTTTCCTAAGTGGTTATGTTTTAAAACATACATATAAAGAGCATATAAAATGCAGAAGGTCAGGAAAAAAAGAAATTTTAAATGTCTGTAGGTCTCCATTTGTGGGTCATCATAGTTATGTCTGAAAGAAACGGAAAACTTTGCATTTTCATAATTTATTTTCTGTCTTCAAAATTTGGATAAACTAGGACTCAGAGAGTTGGATTAGACTCACAATGCATAGTTTCAATGAAACAATGACACTTTATTAATAATTACTTTGAATTTTGACAAAACATAAAACATCTTTCGAACATAACTATGATGCCAAATATGGGCGGCAGCTTTAAATCAATTTAAAAAGCATTGAAAAGTGCCTGAACAGTCATTGAAATATAGATATTCATAATTCAACAATAATACTGCCAGAGAACATGTTCTCTGTGGGAATAGAAAAGCCAGCAAAATAATAAATTGGCATCTTGGACGTGTACTAGTTTGCTGTCCCTTCCAAAAAATAGAAGCCTTCTGAAAGCTAATGAATATCACATGCAATTAGGTTTTCATGTAGAAAACATCAACAATACGTGAGTCATGTTCTAAATCATCACATAAATTAATCGTGTCTTTGTTTTTATTCCTTAGTCCAATTCTGTCATTGTTTTTTGCTCCAGTTTTCATCAGCAGCACAATGAGCTTTATTTCGGCTCATCAGCTTTAACAGCATTTTTCTATGCTTTCATAAAAAATAAATATACTCTTTGTTGCATGGCTTTGTTTTTGGAAAAGGAAAATCCTCTACACTGACTCAAACACAAGGGGCTCTGGTTATTGCATGTGTGCCTGAAATTGAGAAATGAATTGTATTTTACAACTTACAAGATTTCAGCACTAAAGGATGCAATTTTAACAGTTCATTTGAAAAGTTAACCAGCACTGCTAGGCCCGAAAAGTATCAACATGAAAATTTGGGAAGCAGAGCTGAGCTTAAGAGAAAAGGTTAAAATGGAAAATCTGGGGTGCATGGCTGGGCCTGGAATTAGAACAGATGAAAGGATCAAACTGAAAATTTGGGGCACTGTTGGGCCAGACTAAGATTTAGATCTAGATTAGATCTAGTGATTAAAATGGGTTAAACTTAAACTTCTGCTGCTCAACAGTGTCAATTAAATCTACACTCTATATAAAAACTGCAACCAGCAGTACTCTAGGGTTAAAATCCCAGTCAAAAGATAGTTCTTTCAGACATAACATTGATTTCAATAGCTCTGTGGTCAGAAGAAATATGCCAATTTTGGTGCAAACTGGTACAGTCTGACATGATGTGGACATAGGTGACATGAAGACCCAATGTGACGCATTGACCCTCCAGTCCTATATATATAGTTCTATAGGACTAGAGGGTCAGTATGGGGGACGCAGTGGCTCTGTGGTTGAATGTCTGCTCACGGAGAAAACGGACCGGGATCGACTCGCGGGTCCTGCATCAGGGGATGGAAGGACACGAAGATCGAAAACCCGCATTTTTTCAATGACTC
>JBCEWB010178475.1:0-10052 GCA_039654565.1 Peronia peronii
AGATAGATAGATAGATAGATAGATAGATAGATAGATAGATAGATAGATAGATAGATAGATAGATAGATAGACAGAAACGACTCGCTGAATAGAGACAGAAATTTGACGCGGAGAATTAAAGAATAAAATGTAGATGACAATTCTGTAGCGTCAAGATATAGCCAACCAGAAATCAAATGTGACTGTGTGATAGGCTGGAATTCTCTATGCAATAAGTGTTTGTTCTTAACATTTATATTCATGAGCCTTTCTTCGATGAACCGTCTACACCTATCTTTAACGTAAGATATTTGTTTTAACCACAACTATAACTAAAAAACAAGTTGCAAAGCCTTAAAAAAATGTTGTTTTCAACTTGTTCTCCCAGCGATGGTGTTTGAGACGGATTCATAATTATTTCCTTTTTCTCTTCGATAATCTTTTTTTTAAAAAATTATTATTATTAATTTAAATCTCTAGTTCTTTTTTTATTTGTTAAGCGGAGTGAACTCCGATTAGTTAATTCTCATGTTGTCGCATTGATAGCCATGGATCTGCCAAATACCAGATGCATTGAATGATCTGATTTTACAGAGTAAAGAATAGTAAACTCTGAGATAATTCTCTTCCGATTTTGATATCCGATTTCCGTTTATCACACCGTTATTGGAAAGGGAATTAAAATCTCCAAAGAGCTTCGACCTCTGAACAAGCGTTACTAGCTGATCCAAATCTCAAGTTTCATAATAAGTGACAATACGCAATAAAAAGATGATACTGTTTGACAACATAGGGCTAACTCGCAGAAGCAGTTGGAGGAAAAATTGGCTACCACATAGACTTCTGTAGTGAGGAGTACGTAGGCTACTTATCTGACATTGGTAAAAAAAATCATATAATAATGACGACATATAGATTATATATGGAAGAAATTTGATCGAATGTAACATGACAATTATTCGATATAATTATGTGGAAGGTATTAAAATTGGAGATGGTGGTTTTTCTGAACATTTATCAGGCAGGGGAGTTCAAACATTTCATTGCAAGTGTTTATGTCTTGAAGAGGTCTAAGATTGTGCATAAAAAAAGCGCAAACATCGTTATGAATATTCCATTATGCCTAGTAAGTAGTGGGCACCTTTTTCAAGCCAGCTTGAAGTTTAGCTCCTATCCAAGGACTCGATGTAGAGCTGTAGGAACATCGTCGGAAACAACACAAATGAACACACTAAGAATGATCCATCTGCTTGACAACAGCAGTCCAAAACTGCTTTGCTACATGCTTCTCTTCATACGTCATCATATAACCAAATAATAATAATTAATAATAATAATAATCCAGTCCATCTCTTGTAAAAGGTAAACGTGACTATATTTTGAATTGTTGTCCGTTCTCCAATAGAATAATATTGTTTTTCTTTTTTAATTCTGTAAATATTTTGTCCAGTGGCCACTGAAGAAAATATTGTCATGTGCGTGATATGCTTTGGTTGTGTTGTCACTATCGTTCTTTTGTTGGTTCCGTTATCTAATTGTTATGTAAGAAAGACGAAAGCAGTCGTTCAGGTATGTAGAGTTAGTTACGCATTCGCTAAATAGAATGCACGTAAATAGGTAGGTGGGCCGGTAATGGTTATATAGGTGCCCAGGGAGATAGGTGATTAACATAGTCAGATAGACAGACAAACAAAAAGTAAAAAGATAGATAAACAGTTAGTGAACATGGTTAAAGGGATAAACAGCCAGATAGAGGACAATCCGCGAGACTGAGAAAGAGAGAGAGCATGAACGTTCGGTAAAACAGTAACCATCTTTGTTATTCTAGAAGACTAACTGGCCATCCTTTCAATTACTGTCTTTTATGCAAATTAATTAACGTTCTTCCACAAGATAATGATGACATGTCGACCGACACCCGACCATAATGGCATAATTATTTCTTCTCTGCAGTAATACGACCGATATTTGGATTCTCAGAATAAGGTCACAACATGATAATTGCCCACGTTATGGAAATTTTTTTTTCGGGCTGTCAATACTCACATATATTTATTATAAAACAAGATCCATGGTTTCATCAAATGCTATCATAAAATTGTGTATACTGCGGGGCATCAGGTAATACTGACTCTGTGATTGGGGTACCTTAAAAGACTTGATCAATCACAATTGTCAAGAAGTTGTTTGTAGGATGTAACGTAATAATAAATGTTCATTCTGCAGAATCTCTTGATACTTGGCTCATCACAAATGTTAGGACACTGCAGAGTACCAGACAGTGAAGAGAATCGGACTGGAGTACCTCATGAGATTTCGGGCACCATATATAAAAGTTACAATTTTGCATGGCACCGGATACTCATTCGAATAGGACGTGTCCGAAATCTGGCCCATGATAGAGTTGGAAGTTTACAGGGTACCAGATCATGATGAGAGCCTGACTGAAGTATTTCTTGAGATTTGACCCATCATAAAGGATAGGATGGCTCTAGCCAGTAATGACTGTCTACATGGATTACTTCAAGAGACATGGCCAAATGTTTGCAGGATCGTGTAACAAAGCCCGACTGTGCACTGCAGGGATGAAGATGTAAGATAACTCAACCGTAAATTAGTTTCGTTAAAAGTAGTACCGCATAAACCAAAAGAGAGTATGAAATAGTGGAGGCAAAAAAAAGGGAGGGGAGGGGAGGAGATGGAAGAGGAATGTGAGGATCAGAACATATTTGTAGTGTTATAAAAAAAAAAAAAAACTTTGCCTTAGAGGGACTTCATTAGCAAGAAAGAAATGTCATCAATCAGTTATAAGGTCTCACTGCTTCGTATTTGCAAGTTATAATAATGCCTCACCATTTTCTCTGAAACTTAGATATGTTCTTATCTTTGACTATTTACAATGAGCCTGGCAACCACGACCAGTTTTTTTTAGAATTTTATTTTTCACAAAGATGATAGCATTTCAGAACAAAAGAAACTGGAATTCATTTAGTAGGCTAAAGATAACATTGATGAGTACCAATATGGTGTGTGTGGGGGGATGGGGTGCATGTGGCTGTGTGTGTCTGGGTGTGTGTATGTGTGTGTGTGGGTGTGTAGTAGCCCAAGAACTTTCAGAAGTAAGATGGAACATAACAGAGAGTGCCTGAGAAACGAGTAGAGAAGGAAAAGGAGAGGACTTGAGGAGGGAAGATGGTGCAGTGACAGAATAAAAAAAAAAAAAAGAGAACTGAGGGAGAGCGAAACAGAGAGAGAGAGAGAGAGAGAGAGAGAGAGAGAGAGAGAGAAAACAGAAAAATGTTTGACAGCAATAATTGGCAAAAAGAGGACGGGAAGAAGGAAAGACTGACTGAGGAGCCCTAAGGAATAAGAAAAAGAAGAAAGAAAAGGAAGGGTCGAGGGAAAGAGGTAGAAAGAGAAAGATACGAAACAAAGATAAACGTGTATCGGGAGAAACTAATAGAAAGAGGGGAAATCGGATATGTATTTTTATGTCTAGGCATACGTTTGTAGAGTTCCTGTTTATATTTTGCCCCATATTACGTAAACTGTCAAGGTGGACACACGATAATAAGACAGGAACACACTGGTTCTGCTTGTTTCATCAGCTTTTCCCACGTTCTGAGGCCAGAGGATAAACATCATCTCCCAACAGTAGCCAACTTCTGAGGCTTTGCCAGAACTCTAAAATGCTTGCTATCCTTGGTGATAATGTTTGCATATATTACATACATATATTTGTGAGTGACATGGACAGATAGACAGAAAAATAGACAGACAGAGAAATACACAGATAGATAGTAAAACAGGCATATGATAACGGTTAATCAAACATTTTACGATGTTTGTTTTCATAAACACTTTTACAAAAAAAAAAAAAAAAAAAAGTTTTGTTGAATTTTGTATGGGCTAAGAAGTTTTTGAAATTGTTGAGATAAATCAAATGTCAGTGTCACGTCTGAGCAAGTCTGCACAACGCAGTTCATAAGATCTCTGTTCAAGTTCAGCTTAACATTCACAGCGACATTCATGTTGTAACCGATTGGATCCCTTTGGACAGCGCACACATTATGACCACTTCTAAGTATTGAGCATTTTAAGAACGTATGTATTTCAAGTATGAAATGTCAACAAGAGTTATATATATATCCACCTCAGTGACAATTGAAAAACCTTTAATGCTCGATTGTCCATAATATATGATGTATTGTTCATTCAGTTATGAATCCTTCTACTGATCTTTTAACACGTTCTATTCGTTTTGTCAATAATTTGTGATCCACTGTATTAATTTTTGATATTACCGGTTAATGGTTTACCATTCATTTGACCCGTTGATTTTTAAGATATCTGGAAATTATTAAAACAACAAAAATAAGGTTGTTAATGTGATCATGTTTCCATGAATATTTGTAAATTGTCTGTTGCTGATCTTGCTAAATAACATTTCCTTAGAATATTGTACCAGAGATATTCCCTCTTCTGATTAAAACAGGGGTAGCAAAGCCTCAGAAATCGCTCTCATAATAGAGTACAAATAGATTGGTATGTTTTATTCCAGTATCGCCCAAAGCCTTGACTTGTAGATCTTACTTTACCTACTACTGGTAGCTGGCAAATGAACGGATTATTCTTACAGATGGTCTGGTCTTTCCATTTCCCATCACCGTTTGAAAATCAATTTTGTATTAATAAGACGCAGCTGTCAGGCACCGGTTGGGAGTGATGGTGATACGTGATAAAATTTCCAGGTAAATGAATTCTGCATACCTTCTGCTTCCATTTCCATCTCTGCAGGGTCGCATTTCAAGCATTATTCTGCAGGGTAGCTAAATTAAGAGCTAAGAAAACGGCAGTGCCTAATGTTTTATTAGCATCAAATACCAAAGTTCATTGCAAGCAAGCACATGAAGATTCATGTGCTTTCTAACTCATTAACAAAAGTGAGATTCAAACTCGTGTAAGAACATGATCTGCTTCTAAAAAAATTTTGCGGAAAACTGTATACATTATTGTGGAAAAATTAGATTACAATGACAACAACCACGGTTTTAACAACGACAACAGTTACATTGTAATCTAATTCTGGATGAAGATAGGATGCTGAGTGCATTTTTTTACAAGATGGGCTGGATGTTATATTGAGGAAGCCTTGGAGATCAAAATTTACGTCAAATGAAGTGGGAATATTTTCATGTTCAGGTATAGGATAAAAATAAACTGCAACATCCTGCTTAAGTAAATATTAAACTTTCCTATGCCATTTCCACCAGCAAGTGATTCACACAATTAGACATTATTTAAAAATTCAGATCCAAATTTCTAAAAAAATGGGGGGGGGAGGAGATCTTGGCAACCAGATCATAAATAAAAGAATCTCCAGTTTGGTCTTCACGATATGGTGAGATGTATTTCTACGGCATGCAATTACATGACTCAGGTCCATACAGGCATTGAATGTCGTAAAGATATACACAAGACGGCTGTGTGTATATTATTCTCATTTTGCCATTTCGTCATCGGTTCATTTAGAATAATACATGGCACAAAGTTAATGACATGTTCCCTTTCGCCAATGACTAATGCATCTTGGCCTCTGCTTTATGTCAGTTTGTGATCTGCCGTAACTGCTTTGACACACTCCCCCTCTTTCCCCCCCCCCCCCCTCCCCCCCCCGTCCCTTTTTCGTTTCCTTCCTTGTTTACTTGTTATTTATCCAAACCTCTGTCTTTTATGCTTTCTTCTCTCATTGCCTTAAAAGCATAGATTCTTGCTTTCTAATGATTGCTGAAAGTGCTGTCTTTCCATGAAAATGTCATAAATTCTGAGAGAAAAGGGGGTACAAAATTTATCTAGTGGCCTTGATGAAGGTGGCTAGCCTTCACAGGCAGTAGTGAAAAGTGGAGGTGGAATTTCCTCACAATATGATTCACGGTGGATTCAAATAAGAATTAGTAAATAAATCCACTCTTGTGGGGGCCAAAATTCCAATTTAAATAACTCCTATCAATGCTGTTCTCGTTAAAAGAAAAGCTGAGATCATCCTTGTTTATACTTTTCTCAATAGAAATAAATAGACAATAAACAAACAAAAACAAAGACGAAGAAAAAAAAAAAGAAAAAACGAAAAAGAAAAGAAAAGAAGACTGACAATATAGACACAAAAACACAGGGCAAGTTTTGTGGTCACCTCGTTGATAGGACTCTTTTTCTTCTATTTTTCTTCTTCAGTGCAGTGTTTGTCTAACGTACAATATAGCAATATTCAGACATCTTACATCAAGATTCGCCCTTTGCTATCTCTGCCATGCCATGCTATCACGCTTGATTTTTTAAAAATTATTATTAAGTACAAGCCAGCAGTATCAGCAGCAAAACCTCAGATTGATCAGTCCCGTTTCAAATAAAACATTTAAAAAAAAAAAAAGCCATTCATTCATTGCCGTTGCTCATCTGACCCCCATCCCGCTCCTTCCATCGGCCACCAGTCTTTCCACGAGCAACTAATCACAGACATGACCTAGACTGCCAGCAGTGGCAGCTCTGACGTGGGCAGTGTAACAGTCTGTGAACTGGACTGAGGTTCAGTTTAAAATACAGTATACTAAATCATTTTTTGAAGGAAATCAAGGGATCATAATATACAGCAATGGCAAGACAGTTACCTCTTATTCTCTACTTGCTAGACCAGAAGATAGGTCTATGTACATTGAATAAAATCAGTAAAGTAGAGAAGCGTGCAGCAGTGAACAATAGAGCCAGTTCTAAAGAGTAGCTCTCGGAATATCCCTTTTCTGGCCTGTCGTGTGCATTGGGTTTTTGGCTTGAGATCCCACACGAGGGTACAAATAATGTTAGGTTGGACTCCATCGTTAATTGCGATTGTTGACAATACACAAAACCAAATATTATCCACCATTATTGTGGAGAACGGTATGAAACTACTCATTAATAGCAGAAAAATCTCGATAAACTAGTATACTGTCTTGTAAAGTAACAGTCAAGTACTGTAGAATGATTTGGTTGATATACTTGGCAGCCATCTTGCAGATTTTTAGGTAGGCGCATTTTTTTTTTAAAGTGTTTTTTGGACTCAGGCCAAATGGAAAAAAAATCTATCAGGTTAAAATAAATCCCAAATATTTGATAGATTTATCTGATAACGATGCGGGTTTCCTGTTCTCGTAGCCGTTTTTCTTTTCAAGTATTTGAAATGGACGCTAGGCAGTCAAAAAGATCTTTTATTGCATTATCGGTTTCTTGTATAGCCATGTCAGGTATTGTTTACTATTATCAGTTACTGCTCCACTTTCAAAGAATTGTTGAAGTGAACTTTATGCAGCTAAAATAATAATAATAATAATGATAAAAACATCAACTTTAGGTGTCATTTTCATTAACATTTTTTAACGCTGTTGCCATGAAAAATCTACTTGCATACCAGCCACAAAGTGCCCATGACGACTCTTCGTTCCGACCAGAATTATCGAATTTGAACATATTAATTTATCAGACTATGCCTGTGTGCAGTATGGATGCTATATTTCAGAAAAACTGTAGAAGAGCACAGTTAACACTTTGTTCTAGTTATTCTCTCTCTCTCTCTCTCTCTCTCTCTCTCTCTCTCTCTCTCTCTTGCCTGAGACTCTCATACAACAACCATAATGATTGAATAATTTTTCTCTCCGTTTTTTTACTTTATTCAACTCTATGGGTAGTAATCGGGGGGAAAGGGGAAGAGGAGGAGGAGGAGGAGGGGGGGGGGGGGAAGGGAGGGACCGTGGAGGAGGCCAGACATTTCTCTGCATCGACATGATACTCAACTACAGGAACTCTGAATGAATAGCCAAACTGGTCATGTATATCACCCTTTATATCTTTGATACAAAGTGCTGAGTTTTTCTCAAACTAGATACAAATAGCTTGTGAACAAGGATACTTCCTTTCCTGTTTCGAGAAAGAATGGGAAACATAACAGTCGAGGGTGAAAAGGAGGGGCTGTGAGATGCAAGAAGAAGGAGGGCTATCTTATTACAATCTGAATGTATTTCATTGTCACTGTACCTCTTTAAGCTCGCGTATCTCCCTCCCTCCTTCCTAACCGCATTCCTTTCTTTCAAACAGATTTCATAACAACATTTCCTTCTCCGTTTCCTTATCTCAAGGACGGTGTCTTTTTTATTTATTTGTTTTTTATTTCCATCCTTTCAGCATAACCTTCACTTCAGTATCAGAACTGATAAAGCCTTTACGGAAAGCCTAAAAACATCACTTTTCATTGAAATGCAACCGAGTGCCAGGTAAAGATATTTGGTTTTGAATTCCCAGCTGTGGATCGTTATGTATCATTTTTTGGAGGCTTATTTAAATATTTTCTGCTCTAACATTGTGTAAATATACTGAGGAGAGAATATAAACAACTTGTCGAGTTTCAGAAAGCTCTGCTTCCATTACGTCAATTGGTGTGGTAGAGAACGCTGGGGGATTTACTATTCTTTCCATGGTCGAGGTCTATTATATCCTGAAAGGACAACAGAAAATTTGATTTCTAAGTCACTGTAATTTCTATTTCAAATTCATTCACAGATTATACACATAACAAAGATTGGTGACAGAGCTGAAAATACGACAGTAACATATGATATCAACAGGAACAAACGCGACAGATGCAACCCATTCCGTGAGTGACTAATGGACGAAACAAAGTTTTAGACTAAAGTTAGATGTTTGAATTCTGCCGATCTCACGGGCTGAACATTGTTCTCGACATTATGGCAGGTTTTGATACATTTTATCCATTGTATCGGGATGTGTAAACTTCAAATGTTTCCCGATTTTTTATAATCACATATTCACTCAGGTTTGATTATTCCAGAGATATATTTGAATAGAAAAGTACAAATGTGAACAATGCCAGCAATTAAAGGTTGATCAAAATTGGCTGGATATTAAAAAAAATGCTGGTTACAGACGAAATAGGCATTTGATTTATTTGGGGAAGTAAGAAGATGGGATGAGGTGGTGGGGGTGGAGGGTGGAAGGGGGAGCATTGGAGACAGACATATACATTTATACACTTTGAATGACGTAGCCTTGATTTTTGACAAGCAGCCATTTTTTTTTCTTTACCAGAAGTCACTGACTAAGCAAAGTATTTTTCAGGACAAGAACTAACCAGTCTGTGTCGGGACGAATGAATGTTGCAAGTTTAAATACATACAATCTTGCCCTATGCTTCCCTTGGCACGTCCGTTGTTTTGCTTTAGGATAGGTTCTTAAGTTTTACGTAGCCCAAGCCTTAATTTTAATCTAACAGTTCAACCTGAGCCCTTTAGCCACACATTTCCTGTTCTTTTTTTTTCCTTTTGCACCGACAGACCTTCGAACCTAAACTGTTTTTAAAACAATATCATAATTCTCGGCTGGATTGTAAATACCGTGCTATCCTTTCTAGGAAAAGAAGATGCAAAGGTCTGCTGCGCATTTTTTTTTTCATTATGGAAGATGCCAATTGTGAGGGATGTGCCCTCAAGCAACAGCCCTGAACTCATCTTTGCTCTTGGCATATTTTTCGCTGATTAAAAAAACATGGTTCTTACAAAACACTGGATTTTCTTTCGTTTAAGATGTTGGACAATTTATATTCAAAACATCGTATAATATTTTGAAGCCTCTTTAAATACAGGAGAAGTTTCAAAATGCAATTTGTTCCTGAAGTAATATTTCTGGAGAATTTTGTTCAACATAATTCTTTTGACTATTTTTTATCATGCCGCTTAAATATTTTATGTGTAAAATAAATTTCATGATGTGTTTATGTATTTAAAGCTAATATAACCACGAATACATTGGTAAATAAACTATTCCGACTGCAAGAAAACAGCAGTATTTAAATATGCCTAGTAATGAAAAGAAATTTTAGAATTGGCGGCAAAATTATTCATTCCATTATATATTGCAATAAAAAACTCTTGTTTTGGTGAGCATGATATTGGATGGGAAAAACTGAGGCGAAGGTGGAACGGGAGGAGGGGGGGGGGGGGGGGGGGGGAGATAAAATTGTTTTCCCCTTT
>JBCEWB010178486.1:0-19031 GCA_039654565.1 Peronia peronii
TCAATCAGGGAAAGTAATTCAATAATTTAACTTGCATCCCTGTTTCAATTTAGCCTCTTCGGATACAACAAACTAGCAATAGAATGAAATGATTTCCATTCCCCGAAAATTTCGTTCTAACCGTGTTTGAGTGTATTCAGTTCATTTTTTTGTGAGTTCCGTCATTTAAATTATTGCTTATCTTTTCAGGCTGAAGCACTTCTTGAATTTGATGGTGATTTCCTGGTGCGCAAAAGTACCAACAGCCCTGGTCAGTTTGTTCTAAGTGGAAAGCAATCAGGAGCCCCAAGACACTTATTATTGGTGGATCCAGAAGGAATTGTATGTATTAGCTGATGGTGGAATATTTCATCCTTTTTGTTTTGTTTGCATTGCCAGCATCATGTAGATCATAGTAATTACATGTATAATGTGGCAAAAAACAATGTGAGACTTTCTGTTATTGTGTCTTACTCATACTCGTCATTAAATTTGAACATTGTGTTAAAATAGGGCATGAATTAATCATATCTTTACCATATCCTAGAAGGAAGGTCAGAAAAGCTGACATAATGACCTGAGGGCCAGTAAACAGTGTTATACACTAGAGTGGAGTGTGAGAGCCCAGTAATTATGATTAATGGTGTCCTTAGTTTGTGTCTTACTTATTTGAGCAGTAAAAGACTTGTACTAAGAAATGTGATCCATTGATTTTGTCTAGTGGCAAATATTAGCATTGAATTCACTTTGTCCTTTTTCACATGTTTCAGGTGAGGACCCGTGATTTCATATTTGATAGTGTCAGTCATTTAATCAACTACCACAGACAAAAAAATCTTCCTATTGTGACACAAGGGAGTGAACTGCAACTTGTGAGGCCCATCAAGACATGTATTGCTGCAATATAATTTTATATAAATATATAATATTTGATTCATATGCCTATTTGTGTATATTTTCTGATCTGTCACCTATTCACAATCAAAATGTTCTCTCCACGGGGTAATATGTTCTTTGTATGAAATTGAAGTGGTATGCAATGTTGTGGTGTATGTTTGAATGCTGCATTTGCATCATCTGAAATCTCATAGTATATATTTTTGCTTAATTTGAAATACCACATAATTTGATTTATAAATCTTGTAGCTGTCTTGATGTGGATGTTGTCAGATGTTTTAAGGGCACCGATTTACTGAAATTCATCCTCTGTTATCTTTATACTAAGATAAATTTTTATACCACCATTCAGCATGACCAGTAGACTTATACTTTATATGTTATTTGATTAAAAAATTTAGGTTCAGTTGGAACATTTTTAGTGGTTCACTTTGATAGACACTGAATCATCCAGGTTTTTGTAGAAAGTTCATGAAAGCTTGGCTCCTAAGAGTAAGAGAAGGAAAATAAAACATCACATGCGTTTTAAATTAGTGAAAACTGTGTAAAGTTCACATAATTTGGAAGTTCACACTACGAATGTTATTTTGTCATATTAAGAGCAGTTTACGCCCGCTTAGTAAAGACTTAAAAAACCACTGATTGCTCTAAACGAGCCTTTTACCCATGACCACAAGCATGATCAAGACTTTTTCTATTAGTATCTTGAGGTCCAGAATGCCTTTGGTTTTGTTAATTTCTTGTTAATATTGTTGATTTGTTCACCCTTATTCATTGTTATACAATGTCTTTCTGGACATTTATATGGCCCTTACTATTGCCAAAAAAATCCAGTTTTGATGTCTGTACGCTTATTGATTGGAAAAATTTCATCTTCACACCAAAAAAATATTTCTTTTGGGATCGGTATTGTTTAGTGAATGAAATATGGTGCACAAAATAAAATGTGGAGGAAGAATATACTGTTGGTGTAAAATTGAACTGGATATTTATAAAATAAAAACTTTATTAGGTTATGGAACTATAGCACAGAAATTGTCCAACTTGCCTCCTTGCCAGCAAAGGGAAAGTTTAGGTCTAGGATTTAAAAGTGTTATCATGCCCTCTCAGTCTAGAGATTTTCTTGCACTGTACAGCAGCTGAAATCAAGCCAAAGAAAGTGCAAATACTTTTATGTCACTTCCATCAAGACCTACCAAACTAGATTAGATTTCTTCAGATAAAGAGATAATACATGTATTATTTCAAACAATGAAATGACTTTTAAAAAATTATTATTTCTTTTGCAATATTCAATCTAGGGAACATATTATTATGTTACTATTTCTCAATTAAGATATATGTATATATATATATATAATATTTTTAAACAAATCTGAAAAATACTTTGATTTTTTTTTGTTTGAACTGTGTTTATGGTTATTTCAACAGTGATAAAATTGCATACTTTATGTATGTTATTGTTATTTATTAGAAAATCTCTCAATTTTGTTGCACAATATAGATCTATTAAGTTTGAAAAATAATAAAGTAACGTTCTTATATGCTTTATTAACGTCATGGGCTATGGGTATGTTTATATTTATCATATTATGCAATATTTGTCTCAGATGTGCAATTTTCCATTAATAAATCGTTTCTCTAAGGTTAATTCTATTACCACCAATAGTAACATATCTAGTATATGGCATTCAGTTTGTCACTTTTCACAATCTATATTTTGTGTTGTCATTTTTAATTTCCTGTATGAAATAATGAGTATTACTGATTATGAAGACAGGAATTTCAGTGCTTTGAATTATAAACAGCATCAGATACAGTGGGCTCCGCCTAAGAACCTTCTGCCTAAGAGCCCGATCTGCTTAAGAACTCACCTCTGCTGCGAAACGGAATTTTTTCTCTATAATTTACCCCTCTAAGAACCCGCTTCCAAATAAAAATTCTGCCTAAGAGCCCGGTGTCGGGCCATGATACGTGAGTACTTGTGGTGTAATTTCACATCATATTGTCCATATATTGAGAGAAATGCACAGTGCTAGATGTGCAGTAAAATGGAGACAGGGATGGAGAGAACAGGCACTGGTAGACAAAGGAGTGGAAGTGATGGTTGATGTATGACTGCATAATCAGGCCACATTGTGGACTAACCCATAAGCATTTCTTTGTTTGATAACACATGGGACAGCACTTGTTATTAACTCTGTGGATAAGGAGGAGTAAGGTTAGCCTCCCGACTGGTCAGTTGCTACTTCGGTCGGTCTGTAAACACTTGAGTCATTTGTGCGATTATTTGGAGGGTTTTCAACAATGATTCCGTTATGTGAAAACTCACTCGACGTTTAAACACTGGGCAGTATTGATGTAATTATATGCTAAGAAAAATCAGGAATTGTTAGATCTAATTAAAACACACACATAGGGAAGAAGACTGTACTTATTGGAATAGATAAATTTTTAACTAATGGTAACGGTCAACTAATCATAGATCTAGTAGTGAAAACAGTCTGTGGTCAGATGGATTGCGTAACTCTTCAGTCCGCGTAAAAACCTGTCTGCCCAAGAGTCTGCTTTTTTTTGTCTCCTGGCAGCCAGGGTCTTAGGCGGAGACCACTGTACTAACCCAAAGGGAAGAATTTGCATCTCAACTTTTCTATATATGACATGGGTGCAGAGATCTAAGGGACATCACTGATTTGGAGGTGCACCTTACACATGGACATGTCTGTAAATCTTTGCTTATCTTATCTTCACATTCCTTGGGGAGAAAAATTAGAATACAGTCATGCTGAGTAGTTTCTGGGGTCCACACCCATTTTTACTGGGAAAAATATCTACAATGTATGTTGTGGCTTTGTGACGATGATGATGAAGAATAGAAGCATAGGCCCAAATGTATATATATATATATATATATGACATTTCTAGTATGTCTCATTATTTGTAATTCATGATTGTCAGATGTCATGTCCTTGCCAGATTTAAACATTGCTACCTGGCTGTAATTTGAATGTGCCTAATTTTGAGTTGATTGACAATAATGAAACTGGATTAGCGTGAAGATACAATAATATCCATGCACTGTAGGTTGGCTGTTGCTTTATTTTGAGTAATCATAGTTGTTTATTAACTTGTTACCACTTTTATCTGCATCATGCAGGCTTACAGTGTCCTAAACCACATTATACAATAGGTTATAATTTGTTGGATTATTAACTATTTGGCTGAAGAGATTATTTACAGCACTGTAGGAAATTGAAATACATGATCATGATGTATGTATCTCTAGTCTTGTAAAGAATATGGCTTAAGATTTAATTCTGCTAAATAAGCTCTGTAAAACATAGGAAATGGCAGATCAACCCCAGGAGGATTAAATACATGATTTCTTAGCCAAAAGACAATATAATATTATAAGTGATTTTCTTCCAGAGCATGGGAGAAAGGATGCAGTATTACTCTTTAAGCCATTATAGTTACCACAAATGGAGTTTGATAATGATATTTTGCCTATTGTCACTGCTGAAGTTTGTTGTCTAATGTCATACTCTAGGATAAATGTAGGGAAGGCACATGCAGGAGATACAGACCAAGCAAGGCCTGGTGTGATAGTGTCAAAGAAATACATGTACTGTATATAAGACTGGACAAATCAAGTTGTCGTCAAATACATTGCTGCGAACAGTAGCAGAAGATTTGAAGCAAGAGAGATCCTTGACTGCTGGGGTTTTTTTTGCGTAACACTCCAACAATATTTTGTCATCTCAGTTCACAATTGTTCTGTCTCCTTTTTTTTTTTTAATTTTGAGAAATTGTGTGTCAAAGTTTTCATTTTACATGTAATAATATCCACAGTGAACATAATCATAAAGTGTGGTTTGTGTAGTCCAGATACATTCTCAACCTGAATTAGGAAACGAAGTATATGTTGAGCATAGTCTATCGATGCACTTAAAAACACTGATTTTCTAGGAAGTGGAGATAAAACATTTGTGAACTGAGGCGACGATTTGTCAAGACCTGGTTTGATAGTGCCAAAGAAATACATGTACAAGAACGGACCAGTTGAGCTGCTGTTGTTATATTGTTGCGAACAGCAGAAGTCTGAAAGCCGTAGAGATTCTTGACTGCTGTTTTTTGCATGGTACTCCAACATTTGTCATGAGAATGATGTTGGTGATGGAAGAGTTTTTATGAACTGAGGGGGTTTTGAGATAGTAACATTTATCAGTAAGTTCTTTCACCTCAGAAAAACATAGATCCATCTTGGGTGCAAGTGTTTCGGTTAGTTTGTTTGTTTTAATTTTTTTTCCTCCGGGAATTGCTCATATAGGTCAGAAACAATCAGTATTGGATGTGGTGGCTAAAAAAAATTATGTTTATATTCCTGTAGTGATGTCTAAGATTTGATGTCTTCCAGCATTAGTGCTAAATGATATGTTACATTAATATTATACATGTTAGTACATATGTGCAAGACAACTAGTACCCTATGAAGTCTGACATTTGTGATATCTATGGATCTCCATAGATGAATATAACATAACATATTTAATGCCTCGTTGTCCCGTTCAGAACATGTACAGATGCCCGTTTCTCCTCTTCATTTAAATAAATTTTCTGTAGCTAGGCATTAATGTAAGAAACTCTATTAATAAAAACAAGCAAGATCTTGTATTGAGAATTGTGTCATTGTCTAATGTAATGAATAGTTTATTTTTGTTCACTGTTAGCGTTATGCACACTACATTGAGATTATCAGAATTCTAGTTAATTTAAGAAACTGTGGGTTTTACCTGTACTGCAGCCATTGTGAATGATATTAGTGTCCTGTTCCTCAGACTTTTGATGGATGGAAAATAGCATCATAATGATTAACATGAGTTCAGTTTAGAATTGTGATTGTAGCTTATCTTTTCTTTTACAAAACCAATTAGTCTTTTACATATTTTATTTGGAGATTAATGAGGAACATACACAGGTAATTATTATATTGCTTCTTATTAGTGTCAAGGAAAAGAAGTCCATGTATGCAAGTTACCTGAAATGTCACACTAAGAATTATACCATAAGTATTAAGTTAAATGGCTTTCAATCTGACAGGGAATAACATGTACTCTGTTTTAGTACTTATTGATATCAACAGGAGATCGAGTGACCAGCCCTATTATACGCACTTCCATTCAGACACAAGAGCTGTTGAACAAGTAGTGTAAAGGAAATTACATCACTTTGCTTCATATCATTTGAAACACTGATCATCAAAAAATTTGATAAAATTATAACAAGAAGAAACAATTTTTTTCATCCCATAATTTAAAAACAAAATTTTCATGACATAAGTTTCAAGTAAAAGGTGCAGATGTGATTTTTTACTTATTTTCACTGCTTGTTCAACACCTTTTGTGTCAAGCAAAGCGAAGTTATAGGGCTCCCATTACAATCTGATTGAAACGTAAATATTAGTTTTGTTTTCACCTGAGACTCATGAAGTAAAGGGGACATTTTGGGCATGTAGCAATATCACTGAATATTAGACCCAGATTTGTGGTTAGCCAGCTGTTTGAACACTGACTGCATACACATGCTAAGAAATGCCTCAAGTGATACGTTAAACAGTCTTCAGTTACATTACAACTGAAAGATTCTTCCATCAAATTTTGGATTTCAGTGCATTACATTGGGCACTCAGTGCAGTGTTGTTATACAGTACCTGTATTAGTATAATGATAATGTTACTGAAGAAAGATTTAAGTTGATTTTGTAGAGTCCTTCATGGTTTACACTTTAATTTCAGTCTCCTGCAGGTGGGTTTCTCTATGGAGGGTCCTTCATTTATTATTAACATAAGATATATATATGTTCCTCGTAAGAGATTATTAAGTGCAGTTATATTAAAAATGATAATGAACCATATCTAAGAACTATTTCATCATACCATTATCTGTTTCAGGTTTAGTTGACTCTTTTTTTTTTTTTAACCACAAACAACCAATTTTCACAATTTTAGTTTTCAAGCCATATAAATACATATCCACTTTTTTTCTCCTCAAGTGAACATAACCATGGGAAAAACTACTTGTGCAATGTTGTAATAATTTTCTCCATCTGTGTCACACAATTTTATATATATATTTTACAAAAAAAAAAATATTTGATATTTCAATGGCAAACTAAGAGAACAATGTGTACATTTTTTTCATAATTACAAGTTTCCATGTGTTGCAGTGATGTCATTAGTTCTCAGGTAGGTAGGTTGTCAGAGACTGTCATTGTAGTTCATAAATATTTTGTTTAACAATATATATCACACTGATTTGTGGATACTGGGTGAATCCCAGCTACATATATTACAACAGGGCTAAATGTTCTCTATTTTGTACTTCATTGTCGTTGGAAAATTACAGTATTTACAAGGGCAATGTCTATTTCAGTGAGATAATCCATTCTTGAGAGAAAAAAGGAAATTGATACATACACATGTATTATGGGTTACATATTCCTCAAATGCAAAATTTGATTTGTCTTGTGTGAAGTTACCAGACAATTTTTCCTCTGATAAAGAAATTGCAAACTGCAAAAAAATCTCTTCTTTTTTTACGCATTTGTTTTCTGAAATGTATTTATTGGAGAAAGTAAGTCAAGGTGCCTTTCCAAAGTGTAATTCTTTGTTCAGCTACATTCTAGAACTGTAGGCACAGAAACAAGTGCTTATTTGAAAAAAAAACATGACTTCTTTGAAAGGATTTCCATGGGAGAAGAGTAACATGTGGATTGTGTTTGTGTTGAGATTTAATGGCACTCGGCATGATAATGATCATGGGTATATTTTTTCAAACATTTGTAATTCATCTTATGTAGGAAAAAACTCATGGTGATGTAAAGTGTAGTTTATTAGATTCTTTGAACATGTACGGATTTTATCCTATAACAGTCTTGAGCAGGGTCAAGAGAGAGAGACCCTCATGAACACCATGGCAGTTTCTTAAATTGATAATAAAAACAGCATCTAGATCTAGTCTATGTAATGTGGAGTGATTATGGATGTTTACTGGTCCATTGTATTTTTAACTTTCTTTAACTGATCCATAAAAATATGGGACCCATGAAAATCAGCTACATCTCCATTGCAAAGGTGATTAAAACACTCATAATACATGCTTTTATTTGTATAACTTCTCAGACGGCCATTTTTTTTCCCTCTACTATAGAACAGAGCTTCTGATCAGACTGAATTTAGCAATATGATCTCTATCTTTGAGGATTTGATCATTATTAGCACAGAATGCATAAAAGAAAAAAGAAAGACATTTATTATGTGATCTAAAGAAAGTGATTGCATACTGTCATTGTCAGAAGGCATTCTTGTGAGAATGTTTATCTTGATGGTGGCAGTAGCAAGCAATAGTCACTGAGAATAAGGATATAAATGCAAAATACATTTAAAAAAACAAAGAAAATTTATTGCGTGAAATGATGAAGAAATAGAGAAAAAAAAAGGGGGACAAAAAGTTATCAAAAAGAGGTATAGTAGAATCTAAAGTCAGTTACATGTGCTTATGAAGACTCCTGCTATATAATAGTTTGCACCCCTATACTATGCCACATGTGTTTAACAATAATATGATATGGAAGTCTAAAACAAAAACTGAAAAAAAAAGACAGCTTTTGACCTCTTATTTTTGTTGTGAATTATTCTCTAGTATTCAGTGATGGGATGCCAGTTAAGAGAGAAATACTGTATTTGGTTAGGTTAGACCAACTGGGATCTGTTTGTTAATATACAAATATGTATGTAAGTTCTATGTGTTATCTTGATGCTGAAAGTTGTTTCCCTATTCCTGTTGAAGTTATCAGCTATATGTCTGTCTTGTTTGTCATAAACATATGTCTTGAAAAAAATTAATAATAATTAAATGTTATATGATGACAGATTCTTTTCTGGTATTAATATTAAAGGCTTTCACAATATCTTGCCACACAGACATTTTGTTGTTTTTTTCATATTATATATAGTTGTCTTATACTTAGCCATAGTAGAAAAAAAAAAAGAAGTATCATCCTTACGGAAGAGCTCTACAATCATATTCAGACAGTAGACACAAGACCCATCAAAATGTATTTCACATGGGATATAATTGATGAAAATAATCAGAAAATAAAAATTTCAAGGAAAAAATTTAAAATGAAGATATATGACAAAATTACATGAATACACTCAAAATAGTCCAGGTTTTGGAAGTTTCTTTTTTGTGAGAGGATGATCCCTGAATCTGAACTGATGTGCTGCCAGGATTTTTCCGTTCACAGTATTAGGCAAGATTCTTTCATAAACAGCTAGTTGGTGTCTCCCTTTTAGAACTTTCCTCCACAACATCTCAAGACCACCAGGCGTTGTAAGTCTCTTTTCTATGTTGTGTTTATTATATCTCTTCCACGCACTGCCTTTGTAATACACCCGCACCTTGGTGCGCACACTTTGATGAGTCACAGGAGTTGATGATAAAAATGTATTCTTCAGTGCATGAGTTAATCCATTCAGAGGCCGCAGTCTTTGCTCTCTTTCTGGCACAACTGACTGTGTAGACAAATAATTTTTGCAAAGTTTGCTGGAATTCTGCTGACTTTGTTGAGCAAGAAATTGGCCAAAATGTGAGATAGATGTGGACATTCTCCAGGTATTTCTGCAAGAAAAAGGATAAACGATTTGGAAGCATCTGAACACAAGATAACATGGTCTACAATTGTTTAGGCATGAAAGCAAAAAATTACTCATGGAAATAACACTTGTTACTTTGGATCCCAATAATGCCATCAGCACATGTAAAATAATTAAATTCTCGCAAACTTTCATTTGAATAAAACTGAAAAGAATTTATAACTACATGTATACATTTTAATAACATACCATTTATTTTTAACTTTACAACCTAAACCAGGCAATTCTGAGGATTGAAAAGATTAATTTGGTTCAATGTAAGTTGTAAACAAACTGGGAAGCATGGCCACAATTTATGATGTGAAGACTTGCAATGTCTCTCTGAGATTGAGAAGTTAAGAGCATTCCTCTGTTCAGCCGATATCATGACATCTTTTCTAATTTAAAATTGCAGTTCAACAAACCTGATCAATATCTCTCATTGACAAAACGATGACGTTGTTTCACTAAAATGCAATTCAATTCAACTAAAACTGAAAATTCATACAAAAATTACTGTGTATTATTTCAGATTTCCCCATTTCCTCTCTGTTCCATGTGTAAACATTTGCCAAAAGTTATAGACCTAGGTGTTGATGAAACTGAGAAACAGCTTAATATATTCACAAGCACTTAAAATCTTTTTGCCCAATAATACTCACCAATAAAAAATATATCCCTGACATTTACTGTATCATCAAATTAAGTTAACGATATCTAATATACAATCTATAAAGAAAAAAGTTTCATTTTCAACACTAAAGCATTGATATCCTCTGAAACATTCTCTGATGTCCATCAGGTGCTTTATAATTTAGAGAGTAATTTGCCATGATGAGACAAAATCACTGACTTGACAGAGACACTGAATTTAAAGAAAATGTGTATTGACTCCTAAATGCCAAAATGTAATGTTCAGTGTAGCCAACTCTGTCATCAAATCAAACTCCCTATCAAACATTAAGAAGTTTGTTACAGGACATTCCACTCCTACCATCCTAAGACAGTGATGATACTCTTCTGTGCTGATCAGCTGAGCTTTATGCATGTATACATGTGCATGAGCTTGATGGTAATCATAAAGCTCTGTCTGACGTCACTGGCTAAGAATAATAGTCCCTTCCTAATCATACTCACAATCATAGTGCAATAAAGGGACTTTGGCTAGTCCTGATATCAGTTCTGTAGCATCATTAACATTACCTGCTCTGTTTCACCTCTCTGAGTGACGACATCAGAAAAAGTAGACTCTATTGACGATTGTTTCTGAGTAATTGTGTGAGACCACTGAATAACCAGGACCAGTTTCAATGTTATGAAGCTGATTTACCACCCCCAAATCAGTATATAGTGTTGCTCAAGGGTTGTGTGCAAGAAGTGCTTTTTAGAAAAACAAATTCGCGACCAATGGGAAGTAGATCTAGATTCTAGTGATTATGAGTAAAACGTGTTTGATACTCAGCAGCACTTACCTGATTGACATCAACATGATTCCAGTTCGGTCTGACGACTTATCTTGGATATTCTGTTGACTTCAAGATCCGTAAGAACTTTTCACTCTAGGAATATCAATATGCTTGGCTAAAAGTCGATTATCAAAGTGAAACGAACTCCAATGTGGGTTTATAGTATCCTGCCTACGATGGAAGAACAGTTTCAATGCCTTCTGTTATCCTACTAGATCTAGATCTAGAGTCTAAATCTAACTGCAGACTTCCAACTGCAAGGAAAGGTCGTGTGCTGTCCAAGAGTGAGTTGTAGATCTAGTTGATAGCAGTTAAAAAATATTTTTTTAGGTGAGTTTTCTCCCCTGAAAAGCGGGAAATCCAAAAGTATGTTGGGAGTCTAAATAATCACTTCAGTGGTTGAAAGACGTAATACAACGAAATACGAAATATCTTCGGAGAAAAAGAAAAACGAACTTAGATCGGGAGGAAGGAAAATCTCTTTTATTTCCACAGTAGTTTGATCACACTAATCACAGACTTTACGAATACCACCCCCCCTCCCCAATGGATGATGTCCCAGAGCACGACAGAAACCCTGTATCCAGTTCCAGATCCATGTCGTTTGAAAAATTACAGACTGCAGTGGACAAGTCAGTGAAAAGGATGACTTCAATGTCCAGGTGAGATAGAATAGAGATCTAGATTGATAAAGTCTGCATGGGCACTTGTTAAGAACTGTAATCTAGACTCTAGCTATTTAGATCTAGGTAACTGTAGATCCAGGTCTAGCCTAGATCTAGGTATAGAATAGATCTAGGTCTGGTTATCCAAATCAAGATCCAGATTTCCGCCCAGCACTAGACCAGATGTTGCAGTTTTCCTTGGTGCATACATACATACATACTAGATGTTCCACGTGAGAAAGTATGTTTGAATGCAGTTTAATAAATAGTGCATGCTGTGTTTGTAATGTTACTTTTTTCATCAGAGTGTTGCCCTACTTCAAAGAACATTTCAAGCCAGTATATCAAGCAGATAGTAGAAATGTACTGGAAATCTACAAGTCAATGATGACACAGTTGAAATCCATGATAAAGGTGAGTCAATTTTCAAAAGTATCATTAAATACCCTCAATTTCATATATCCTCTGGTGATTTAGAATTAGACAAGGAAAAATGAATGGTAGAGACTGCTTTTGCTTTGAGTGAAATGGATTCCACTGTTTTTTACTGTCAGTACACCAAAGTCTAATGCACTATTTAAAATATTTTATAAATTAAAATAGTTCGAAATAAAATCTTGATTTCTATAATTTCTGTATAAAACATTCCATGTGATTTATCCATTGGCTGTAAGCTGGATAAACTCAGATCATGTCTCGCATTCATAAGTCCAGGAATTCACCAAAAGATTTAATAACATTTTGAATTTAATGAAGTTAAAATATGTACGTGTGTCTCTATATACTGAGAGTGGTCATGTTTGTTGTGGGGTGAATCTGAGTTTTTTATTTCCTTTCTTGCATTTCAATGTCTATTTTGATGAGGATTGATTTGCCTTGCCTTACTATCGCAACATCAACATAGGGTATCCTATTTTACATCCATTTAAAATAATCTTTTCTACATTTCTGATCAAATACAGTGGTAGACTTTAGATCGGCTGAATCGGTAGAAAAACTCTTGATCATATTTTTAAATCTGCAAAGTCTATCAGAGATGTGTGTATGTGAGAGAATCAAGGTACAGTCGAATCCACTCAAACCGAACTCTGATAATCCGAATTTCTGGTAATTCGAGCAAAAACGAAACAACAGATTTTTTTTTCCTCTTTGTGCCCATGAAATGCCACTCGCATAATTCGAAGCCATCGCCGTGAGTTTGCTTTAAATCAAAGCGGTCAGCGCCACCACAAAGATAAAAATTGGCTTTTGTTCTCTCCACGTGTTCCCACCCAAGGCAGAAAACAAAGGAGACAGCACTGTGATGATATACTGTATAGGTTTAGTCAGTATCTACATCGTGCTCCCTCTCTTGCCTGCGGTTGACTAGCTTTATTTTATAGACAAGATCTACGTGATGGCTTCCTCTAACCCACTGAAGAGAAAGAAGACAGCTCTTTCCAGTGAAGCGAAAATGAAAATGCTGCAGGAAATAGAGGTAGCGGCAGTCTCTTCTTCTTTTTTTGCCCCATAGGTCATTCGAGAGTCGTTTCCCTTGTTTAAAAAAACTGGAAGAGGAACTCTCATAAATCGAACCCATTGGAGTGGTCCAGGCAATTCAATTTAAGCGGACTCAACTGTATTTTGGAAAGAGTGACCTGGTCAGAATATTGCCTGGAGCAAAATGACTTATAGAAAGATTAAAAGCATTTGGCAAATAGGGTATGAAAGATTAATTTGGTGGGTACCTGTTGGATATCGTATGATCTTGCTTTGATGGTTCTGATATGTGAGATGGTCGCACTGATTCCATAGCATATTTCATGATGTTATATTGCAATATTTATTTTAATGTCTACCATCTACTGTGCTCATATGCAAGTGCATATTTCACAGCTCTTTTTTTCTGATAAAAATAATGTCTGGTTTTTCTTGCATACAGGAAGAAATTCAGCTGCAATTAGATGCAAATAATGTACAAGAGTTGTTGGGTTCACTGGATGAAATTAAGGAGGATGCTAAATCATGGAACTCATTACAGAGAAATTGGTAAGCTCTCTAAAGACATTTGAAGTTGTGAAGGAAGTTGGTGTTCTTTAAAATACATCTGGAAATATTATTTTAGAAATACAGTGGAATGAAATAGCATACTACTGACGATCAAATGAAAACTTAATTTTACTGATACTGTGACTATAGTAACATGTAGATACCGAAACTATTGAGAAGCCGGCATAGTACAGATAGGAGAGAACACAAAGCAAAACTGATGTGCTGCTGCAACAGATCAGGAGATTTATATTGAAACTTAATTTGTATGTTAGACAATTGAAAGGCTGATGGGAGCTAGTACATCTATTCTCTGTAGGTCACAGGATATTATTGTCTTGAATAATGGATCCAGCTATTCATATGGAATGCCATGCACTGGTTTATATCACGGCCAGTGTATGATATGCTCCTTAGGTTTCATAGTTCATCCCAGACTTGATTATGAAGCTTAGGAAGCATTAGACAATAATCATACATATACATGTACATAGGTTATATATATGTAACACACAGTGTGAAAGTAGGTTTAGGGCAGATTATCATAGAGACCAAAATATGAAAGTGGCAGTTGTATGACTTGACTGGCACAATACAGTTGTATTTGATAACTTCCCATATTCAACTTGCACTTCTCTAGATTTTTGTTGAAACAGCCAGTGACTCGATAATTAGAAATTCCTTGACTTCATAAGTTTGTTTACTTTCTTTCTTTGTTTTGTTTCATCTGTGTTTGATCTGGGCAGTTTCTCTATGATACATAAAGCTGTATTAAACTTGATTTGTGCCTCAAAATTTACTCATTTGTGCTTTTCTTCTGCAAAGGCGACCAAGTGGTAATCCAGAAGAGGACATCAAAGCACATTTGCAGGAATCATCCACACAAGAGCTTAAACAGCTGGAGAAAGTGGTTGGTGTTCTCGTGTCTCACAACAAACTACTGAATGAATCGGTGGCCGCAAATGATGCACAGATTCAGGAATCACTGAAAATGATTCAAGATCATTTGTCCCCCTGGCAGGAGGTAAGAGAAAATTTTCAAAAGGCATTGTAAATCGTTTGAAATGTACAACTAACTCTATTCCATCAGGATTTTCGATACAGTATTTTACTCCAGCAACATGATGAAGTGCTTGAAAATAAGATAAGTGTGAAATGATGAAGTTTGGCTGAAATTTAATTTACTGAATATTTTCCACCGTGGATCAAGCATATGTGTATGTGTTGTTGTTTTTTGGAGGTGGGTTGGGAAGATGGACAGTAGCCTACATTTACAATTTAATTTGGAAACGACAATATATGTATAAATTTTATATCTTTTGTATTGGTGCTGCAATCTGTGCTGAACCTGCCTCATGTGTAGGACTGCTAAATGAAAAAAAGGATGGACTTCCTGAATATGAACTCATGTACTGTACATGAACGGTGCACTATGTTACCATGATTTTAACAAAGATAGAACAAAATATATCAGAACACAATAAAGCATGTAACTTAGAATAAGAAACTGACAAATTAAATCTGAATTTTATTTCACTAATTCACTTCATCCAAAAGGAAGCACATCTGTAACTGACAATAAAAAAAAAATAGAAACAAGTGAATTAACAGGAAAAGAGAGGAGTCATGAAGTGAAAGCAGGATGAGGGGCCAGTGATACAAACAACATTCTTCACTTTTTAAATTCATTCTGATTCTTGTTTTCAACGAGATATTTGTACAAAAACAGCCTTATCAAAGCATTATAAAACAAAATTATGCTCTAACTCTCCTTGCAAAAACAGCACTGTAGCACATATTTTACTCCCACCAGATACTTTGTTCAAACAGAGAAAATACAAATGTATGTGAGGCATTCAGCAAAAACAGGGCACATATTGCTGGCATTCATTTCCAGTAATGATGAAAAAAACCAAGATCAGGTCTCAGTTTAGGCCTATTGAGATTTTGGCATCAGAATATTCCTTTAACATTTATTTTTCATCCCATAAAAGTTTTTTTTTTCAAATTCAACACCTGAAAGTGTTTTTGAAAGGGTCTTTTTTTTTTTAAGCCACTTCATCAAAAATTTACCATGAAAATCCTGCTTTTTCAACAGATTACTTCAGCTGTTTTATTAGGTCACCATATTCCTGTACTATACATTAACCCTCATGTATTGCACACAAAAAATGAAGGGTATAAACAGGCTATCCACTGATGAATAGTATGCATTCAAAGATTTTAAACTAGAAGTAGTGAGCATGTACTTGCCATCTGCGATTTCAGTGCCTTGTTATCACCAGTTCTCCTGACCATTTTTGCTGTCCTATTCCACCCTGCTCGTTTAAATTACTGCACACTGGGGGGAGGGTTGTTTGATTTCTGTTTAACTATATACAGTGTATATGAAGACTATGCATTAACTTATAAATACATGTATATGTACTTTAAAACAAATAATATCAAGCTGTTGTGAAGTTGCTAATGTGTTTGTTTACAAGAAAAATGGCAGACGAGAGCCTGGCTGCATTAACACACCCTGAACCTCAACAGATGGCCTCTCTATTAAATGAAGCCAGGAGATGTAATATTATTACTGGCATGGTAGCTACGAGAGAACAGCTGCAGGAACTTGTGAATGAATTTTTCACTGGAGATAGCTCCAATGCTGACAAGGAATTGGGTGATGGAGACGGTCGAACAAACATTTAGGTGTAAATCTATATTCAGATCAAGGGCACTTGAATCTAGATCTAGATCTTCTGCTAGGAGATAAATTTGCGTGAGGCTGATAGAGCTGTTGTGCATCTTATGTCTTTGTGCTTTTAATATTCCAGATCTAGTTGACACCGTTTGCTGCACATAATCTATCTATTTAGATTCAATTTTTATAATGCAAAGGTGACTCTAATTCGCCTCCAAACATATAGATCTAGACCTACAGTGAATCACATAATACTGTGAAATCTTTAAAACTATTTTTAACAAGCAATTTGTCATTTCACATGTTTCTTGTTTTCATTCTTGATAACTGCACAGCTGTTTTAACTTAGTAGAACTTTAAGTTTGTTTTTCTCATTTTCAAAGTATTGTGGTTCCCTGTCATTAAAATCCAATATCTGAGCATCTAATTAAGATATTTTAAAAAATTCAACCTGCATTTTGTTCAGAAATATATATAGGATTTCAGAATCTACTAACAAATAAAAACAAATTGACAGTGTGCAGTTTTTGCTGAACACCTCAGATATGTGTGATATTCTGGCAATGATTCTATATAGGTTTTATTTTACTAGAACATTTCAGTCATTTAATGAAAGTATATTTATGGTAGATTATACCCTTTACACATACATGTATTTTCCAACAGCATATATACAGCAAACATTTTTTTCTTTTTCTCTTCCCCAGGCCGCCACTGCATTGCCTGATGAGACCAGAGAAGCAATTGTTAATTTGGGCATGTCATTGTTACATGAGCCTTATCTTGCTCAATTGGGTAGTAATTAGTAAAAAACTGATTGCATACGCATCTAGTATGGAATTTTGTAAATTATGTGTCAAGTAAAAAAAACATGTACATGTATATCCATAACACTCATCTGAACGAGAATGAGTAAACAACATGGTTTTATCACTGATTTTTGGAGTATCGTATGTCACCTATGTACACAGTTCCTTAACACATTTGCTTTTAAACTTTAGATAGTTCAAGGATTAACAAAAGTAAACAAAAAATAAATATAATTCACAGTGGAGAATGTCCTCTTTCATGAATAGTCTCGAGAGGAAATCTGTTATGTTCATATACTGTTAGTAATTTCAAATTAGCAGATTTTTCATGACCTGTCAGGTGAACATAGATAATAGATAATAATAATCTTACATTTATTTAATCTGAATTATAGTAGTTTATATTTCTACTTTTAAGTTTAAGGTAACTCCATGAACACAAATATGACAATGTACAGGTTTGTACATTAGTTGCAAAAGAATGCTAGATGCTATAAATGTATAAATGGTACAATGTCACATCTTATGTACAAAAATCCTCTGTGTCAAATACATACAGTTCACATGACAAATTCCAATTTTGAAGACATATTCTGATATAAACACTGTGTAAACAGCACATGGTGGCCTGTGTGAATACATCGGCTGTCAAAATTGATCCTTTTAAAATTGCCATATTTTCACTAATTCTGAGTAAAAATCAACAGAATGCATGTGTGCAAATAAATGTAAATCATTGAAAGATCTATTCAAGGTGTGTCAATAAATATGTTTATTTTGGCAGTTTCTATCAGGCAGATATGATTTGTAATTGCTAATCTAATGCACCCATTGCATTAACAAACAGTCAGGGGAGGGATCTCTGGCCTTCTCTTTAATATTATGAATTCAGTAGGCTTACCATGGAAATTTTCAGTTTTTCTCATGCTAACTAACCCTATTTCATCCAATACATTTCTGTCTTGTTCCACAGAAAATTAAGTATTCCAATCAGAAATGCTATAGTGAATTCAGTCATATATGTACTGCATATTAATGAATTGACATGCAAGCTCATCACATGATGAAAAAAAATAGCAGGTTGCAGTACATGTGCCATGCCGGAAAGAAACTGCCTCAGCATTACTTTGCAAAAGCAATTTCTGAGCAACTTTTCTTCATAAACACATGCATCATTGGGAATGAATCATTGCATGGGATATGTAAATGCATGTTTTTTGATTCTGAACACATGCTAAAGGTTTTTTCTTAATAATATTACTTCATTGTTTGTACAGTTATGCAAATAAAAATTAAAATGGGACAGATGTGGTATTTGTCTTTTTTAAAAAAAAATTTGTATACTTAATTTATTTCCAGAGGGAAGATGAGGGGGCTACAAATGGATGTACAATACATCTACATGATGAAAATGAAATGCCTCTTGAACTGGCTCACAGTCACACTCACATTATTCTTCACACCAAAAGAATTTCTTATACTAATACATAAAAATATCTTATTTGTTTTCAGTGTAAAAAAAAGTCACTAGTAAGAGACACACACTGATGTAGAATGAGAACCACAAGTACGGGTATTCTATTTATATGTACATGTACATGTAATTCAATGTTTAAGTTTCTCTTCAGAACATTTTTGCAAACCATTTCAAGTGCTATCTTCTTCCAAATTATCACCTGTCTCCAAATTATTAAGACCAATGATAAGATCTTATTTCAATTTACAATTGTAACTGATCTATACAATACTGTTTAGTTATGTCAATATGAGCGCTAAATCCAGGGGCATAAAGTCATGTGCAATAAT
>JBCEWB010178487.1:0-10052 GCA_039654565.1 Peronia peronii
GCCATTTTAGAGATGCCAAAATCCAAGATGGCGGCGTTGCCATGGCAACTATTTGAAAAAGTCGATTTTTTTTCACTTGTTTTCCTCTAATTTAGACATGCCGAATGCGATGGATAAGGTTAAAATAGCCTATCTTTAATAATAAAAAAATCATCTTCAGGACCCGCTCCTTAATAAAAACAGTGATTCATTATAAAATTGAAAAAGAAAATGGCATCGCATGACAAGATTCGGAAAAAAAAATCATTTCGTTAAAAAAAAAGGCCTACAGACATTCACATGGCGTTCCATCTATGGCTAATTCCATTTATTCATGAGCTACAATTCGCCATGAATTTTAACTTACTTTCTTCATTTCCTCATAGCAAATATGTTTCACAGGATGATCAGGATGGCTCTTCTCAAATTCTCTCATGTGACGCAAGTAATCAAACTGGTTGTGCGCCATGACTGGAAATAGACATGAACAGCTGCTGGAGATCATCACTGTTTGCTGTGTTACTTACGTTCTGTTTTATTGTCATCAAGTCGGTTTCTGAAAGCAGCGGCGATTTGTCTGTTTGCCTGTCTAAATGTTTCTCTGAATGCCTATCTCTCTGTCTGTCTATCTGTCTATTTATTTATCTGTCTATCTGCGTGTCTGTCCTTTCATCCATCACTCTGTTATTCTGCCCATCTGTGTGCCTGTCTGTCTGCCTGTCAGTACATCCATCCGTCTGATCATCTATCCATCAATCTGTCTGTCAGCGCCATCTACCGTACGCTGCAAAGCAAAAACAAACACAACTACAAAAAAGTAATGACTTATGTTTTGAAAGCAAAACAAATGACTGTGTGTAATACGCTCATCTTTCCCTGCTCACCTACATTAGCCAAGTATACTGTCACCAGTGTGTTGAAGTTGTAGTCAGTAGCTTCAGGCAAGGCCTGTTTACTGTGGTAGTAGAGCGACACCAAGGTATCCTTTGGATTGCGAACTAAATGGATTATCTGTAAAGAGAAGGAATTTCTGTTGAGTGAGAGCGTTCAAAGGAAAAGAAAATGGCTTTGACTCGGTCACACGCTGGTATGAAGGACCAACAAAATATTTCACAGGCCTTTGACTGGATCCCCGTTCCTTTCCCCTCTCCCTTTCGCCCCCCCCCCCCTCCCTCTTTCCCACCCCCAGGGAAGAGATAAACTAGGGCGCTCTAAACAGACTTGGAACTGCAGGTCACTAACCTGACATGGGAGAATACAAAGCTGATTACTACAGAACGAAAAAATGGATGGAACTGCAGAGTTAAGACTCTATTATACTCCACATGAAATGATAAGGAAAATAACTACTACATGTATTTTACAGAACTTTGAGGTTGACCAGCGATGTCACTTATTATTGAGAAGAAAAGGACTGACATTGAGAATGATATGTTTTGACATAACGTAGGTTTTCGTACTTGTCCATTATCCTACTATAGTGTCCAAATTTATATGAGACAACTATAACTTTTTCATTTATGCCAACGACTGAAGAAGTTTGAATTCAGCATTTGTGCTGTAGGGAGGGGGGGGGGGGGAGAGAGAAAAAGAATGGACGAGGAAACCTATGGCGAGGACCCAAGCTCTAGCACACACCCGTGGGATGTGAAGAACGTTAATTTTTTGTGCATCCACATACATGCTATTGTAAGCCCTGAAGATGTGATTGCAAAGCAATGGGATGAAAGGAAACAGTATAGGTATGGGATATGCTGAGAGGATGGAAGGATGAGTTAATGAATGGATGGATGGATAAATGGGATGAATGGATGGCAGGATGGATGGATGGGTTGATGGATAGATGGATGGGTGACTGGATGGATGGATGAATGAATGGAAGATGGGTTGATGAATGGATGAATGAGTGGATGGATAGATGAATGGAAGGAGAGATGGGTGAGTGGATAGGAGGATGGATGAATGGATGGATGGGTGGATCGTTGGATAAATCGTTGGATGGATGGAGGAGGACCACAAATAAAAACACAAAAAGAGAGAGAGAGACCCGGACGGATGGACGGCTGGAAGAAATGATTAACCGATAGTCAGACGACACATAGACAGATATAAGAGACAAATAACGGGAAGGAACTTTGTACAAATACCACAGCTTCAGATACCTTTGCTTTCTTAGCAACGATGTCCTCTTTCGGTAAATGGTTAAGGAGAAGATGAGAATTCAAAATCCGCGGGGATGGTTCTTTCTCAAGCGGCTCCATGGCACTGAATTCCAGCATGGCAAATTCTTTGGTCCGTTTTTCATACTGAATGCTTTGGTTGACCAGCATCTGGGTGACCTCCCATATCCAATGTGTACCTGAAGGATTGGAAAGTCGAAATTGCATCTTTGTCACGTTTTGGAATTGCCAAATATAGAGATTTTAATGTTTGATCTTGATTCATATAGTGATGATGATTACCCATATTTCTACACACCTTTGAAAAGGTCAAAATTTGGCCCCAAAAGCTTCACGTTTTAGGTTGGATTGCCATTTACATTAGCGGAAAGTTATGAAACACACACACGCAGGTACACATGCAGGCACACAAAGAGAGAGAGAGCGAGAGAGAGCAGGTATTTCAGAAAGTTACTGAAAAATTCCATTCAGCCAATTTCAAAGGTGTAGTTTTAAGAACATAGTTTCTGTTAGAGATCAACACCTTGGGTAGACTGCTTTCTAGATCGGGCAAAATAAGTTTATTTATAGATCCTTCTGAACCTCCGCCTTTGAAACAGACGTTTTTACGCCATAGCTCACTTCGAGATAACTCCCCCCTCCCCTCTGGAGGTTGAAGGGCTAACAAGCAACCTAACGCAATTTGTTGGGAATTCTCATTTAAAATGCAAATAGATAGTTCCCCCATCTCTATATTTTGTCTCACTTGACATTGTTACTTCTCGACTTGTAAGAAACAATGCGACAACAACATATTGTACGAAATGTTTCAGAACAAAGGGTTCAGTACAAGCAAAGGAGCCTCTCTCACGTAACACACTCATAATGTTAAACAAAAAAACTTCGTCAGTGACATCTGACAACTGAGAGATAAAAAAATTGGCGCGGTCATTGACCGAGTGCAAAATTTTAGTGCTGCTCCCTTACCACACTTTGGAAATGCCAAAACAAAGATGTCATCTTCTCGGACTTTTAATTTAGTACGAACATCTTTGATCTGATCTTCAGGATCTCTCTCTTTCAAGGGCAGTGTAGGCACCGTTGCGCCATATAGCTCACGATTCGAGCGAAAGATAAATTTAGGTGTAATCTTCAGTGCTTCGTTCAGCTCGTCGCTATTGGCCGGTCTGTTCTCAAGGGAGTCTATACCGTTGGACGCCATCGCAGATCTTTGCTACTAGATCTGACTGCTGGAAATTTGCTGAGGAAGAAAAATGAATCATAAAATATAATTTTATTGAACGTATCCTATAAAGTTCAACTCTGTCAAAAGCAAATAACATTGATGACTACAAAACAAATCAATCGAGCACTTTTCAAAACATTATTAAGCAAAACCAAAAGTCGTCAAGTATATAATATTGTCTTCCGAGCACATGAAGTGAGTCAGACATCTAAGAGAGTTTCATTTATGAACTCGAATTTTATTGATTCTGGGATCACAGGAGTTAACGTTGACCATGGATATCTCGGCCACAGAAAAGGCAATACATATTGTTGTCGTCACTGAAGTAAAATTTTTACATTCCTTTCTCATGCCACTGACACCAATAATTCTTTACATAAAAATTTTGAGATCCGACTTATTTCATGTAGTCACGTGATACGGACTAGATTTTTGCTCTCATTGTTTGTCTTACATTAACAGCATACTATTATATGGGTTAAAGACAACGATCGCCGAGATCATATCATCAGTTGAACTTTTCTGTCCAAGATACATAACTTGTACAGTGATCAAAGCCAATGTCTTTCGTGCGAGTCCAAGTCACTTCAAGTTAATAGACCCCTACAGATTTATATAAGCACACTTAAAGCGCCATAGGGGATGGGGATATGTTAGAAATGCAAATCTTGTGCTTCGCTCATAACATCTTGTTAAAAACTAATAGAAGAAGAAACCCAGTGGAAGGGCCATGTTTCAAGATCTAATGGCTTGTCAAGACTGCACGCTAAGGCACAGTGAAAGGAACGAGAAGAAGAGAATCACAGAGGAAGATATGGGTGAACATTGTTATATCAAAGAGTGAACGGGAACCAACCTTAACACGACCCAAACCCAGACCAGAGACCGACAGTGTCCTCAGCCGTGTGCTCTGATAATCTTGCATGATAACGTCAAAGGTGACCCGTAAATAAGAGATGAAAGAACTGTCACTGACGGGCACATTACTGAGGACCAGAATCGTGCAGAGGATCAGATTTACTCACAGAATTTCAGTCACAAACTGCATCAAGTAAACGTTTGTCACAGAGACGTAAGCCACTACAGTTCAAGAGTTTTGCTTACCGTGTGGTTGAGAATTCCACTCGAAAGGAAGGCCTACTGAAAAACCAACTCCTATACCATACTAGATATGCGGCACAGGGATTGTCTCTTCCAGCTCAAGCTTGTACTACAAATCACGTCAGACAGCAGGCAAATTCATAGGAGCAACTTTAGAGGCAGTAGTAAAAGAAAAAGGTCGTCCAATGATCGTGCATAACGTAGATCTATCTTCGCCATGCATGGTACATATTTTGACCTGGGAGGCAGCTGTTATTCGACAAAAGGGGAGGCAATGGCTATCACATGGTACAGGGCTTACGTAGTTTAATAAAACATTTTTTTTTAATCATCGTTTGATTAGTTCTTCTCCTATTCAACCATAACGTTCCACAATATTATACAAAAACATCATTTTATTCGCTTTAAAAAAAAACTGCATCTTAATCTTTATGCATTAAAAAAGAATGTAACACTAAATCTCAATTTTCTCGATGTGGAAGTTTTCACAGACAAAGCGTTTTGTTGAGGTAAGTCTGAGTTTGCCAGCGCCAAGCTTCCTGGCTAGGCATAACACAAGATGGTATTCAGAAGGGAGGCTTATAAACTGAGCGCTGTCGTCATCTTATTTTCTGTGTGTGTACCTTGGCCTTTTTTTTGGGGGGGGGGGGGGAGGGGGGGGACTAGGACGGCTATAATTAAAAGGGTTTATTTCTTTCTTCTTTTCTTTATTTCTTTTCTTTATTTCTTTCTTCTTTCTTGTCTATCGTTCTCTTTTGATTTCCTTTCTCTCTTTCTCCATCGTGCTTTCTTTCTTTCTCTCTCTCTTTCTTTCTTCTTTTCTTTCCTCGTTTCTAACTAACTATTTATTTTTCATTCTTCCTTTCTTTTATTCTTCACTATTCCGCCATATTCGTACACTTGTAGATGATGCCTAGATAGAACTTTGATATTATACTATTTAGAGCATTGATCAAAGGCCTGCACTGATCCAGATTCTCAGAGATATTTACGATCTTCCTTTCAGTAGTAAAGCCTACCAACTTGAATACTTAATAAAGAGTCCAATTTCACATCCTTTGGAGCTTCATGCTTCATGCTTTATTATTGTATCCAGAAATACTGGCCTTCATAAACCCACTAAATTACTGCTCCGTTTTGAGCTGGTGATGGTGTTCATTATCTCTGTTTCAAGAGAGGTGCCTCTATTTAAAACGCGATGACTTCTTTATCAGTGGTTATCATACTGGCACTTCAGACCATTACGTAGTGATGCTCATGGGGAAACAAGTGTCCTGAAGTACATACAGTGACAGATTCGACATGAAACTTATAAATCCACCAGTCCCTGCATTCATCCATTCATATATCCATCGATATATCCCTCCATCCCTCCCTCCATCCATCCATCCGTCCATTAACCCATCCATCATTCCACCCATTAATCCATCCAGAGATCCATCCATCTATTAATCCATCCATCCATCCATCCACCCATCCATCCATCCGTCTATCCATCCATCCATCATCCATCCATCCATCCATCCATCAATCCATCCACCCACAATCCCGTAGGAACTTCATTCAGGCTTCGGAATATATGCAAAGCAAGGCCATCATGGCTCTTTAAAACTCGCTGAAGGGGGGCTATTATTTGTTGCGCCTCAGTAAAGTCCTCCAAAACCAGTTCAAGCTTAAAGTTAAAGGGCCCAAAGAACTATAAGCCCGCATTTGAGTCCGCTACTCTACATTCATATTTACAGCACGGTTCCAAAAATATATTTTCATACATGGCATAGCTCATGTAGCCATACATTTGTGCCTCATGACACGTCTTTGACAACAAAAGATCCAAAATAAAAATGCTGAAGCTGAAGTTCACAAGTGATACTTGATAAACGTTCTGAATCTGGCACTCTGTTTGTTTAACGTGTGAAGTAATATGCCTTTGACATGAACGATTAATCTGTTAATGGGTTGATATTGTACAGTTAATTAGTACAACAAGAGTAGTGACGAATGCAATGGCAAAGATGGAGTAGCATTTAATTAAAAAGAAGAACCATTTTGTGCCGCTATATGTAACCCTATGTCAATTTTCACACGAACGTAAGGATTCAGAGCAAGGCCATCACTGAAATAAAAATGCTTTAAAATGCGTTTGTCTGTCTCAAAATACGCTCAGGCAGAGTGGCACACACATTCTGACATACACATATAAATTAGACTACGATAATACTCAGAAACAGTGCAGGGACGGCCCAATTTTGAATGGTATGATAATACTGATCCAATTATCAGCATTGCCAATAACATTATGATTTATTGTCCATATTTGCCAGCAGATTATTTAATGTCTTAACACACGAGTAGGACTGAAGTTGGGGAATGTAAACTAAAAGGGCCTTTAATCACTTTAGTGTGATCTCAGCAATGACGATGATAATTATCGCAGGCGGCATTTTAATCAATAAATCCAAAGTGGCCCACATCATTGTCTAATTTTTTATTTCTCAACAACGTGATTAAACTAGGTCTAAACCATTCTGTCGAGATATTATATCTATGTATTCCAGTTCTCAGTTGCCGTAGTTTTTGTTTGTTTGCTTATATGTTTGTTTTGTTTTTCAACCACAGTAATAAAGAATGGGCTTACAAGCCGTTTCAAAAGAAGGTCAAAGTACACCAGGATAGCTACAAACTGAAACCTCCTGGCCTACATATCAACCCGTGTCATGTACTGACAGTTTTGCAAGGTCAGTGCAGTGAATACTAAAGTAAGTGTGAAACTGACCTCCCTAGTTCAAGATGTGTAACAAAAATACGTTACACACAACCGATGGGCGGTTTTGCCGTCACAGTGTGTAACCAACACACTCTTGTATATTTGAGGGCTAGTCAACGTGACCTGCTGGCTTCCTGTCGCACCTTTGGACCTGACTTGGTTGTTCGAGTGCAATTCTTAACCCTTAGGTAAGCAAAACTATTTAATTGCAAGAACACTTTAATGCTTCTATATACGAATGTGTTTGTACAGTAGTTTTTTCACTGTTTTTGTTGTTGTTAGTATATAACTGACCTTGTATACGATTCTGAAGTACGAGTGAGTCTCCATCGAGGTCATTTTTTAGCGAGACATTATGATTGAATGTCAGGACTTACCTCTACAGCATCTCCCATCACATGTACTCCTTAATTAAATGAGCGTTTATATGAAACAGGACTTCTTATCGTTTGAAGTGATTGGTTTCTCTTGCAAGGCATTGGCTTTGTCCATCACACGATTTTATCATAAATTATATTAGTCTATTAGAGAAAGAACGATGACATGGCATTACAATTTACATGTATTTTATTTTATCAGTTACAGTTTTTACCATAAATTTTGGTGTGAATGAAAGTAAACACACTTTAAAACACACACACACACACACAAACACATACACACAAATAAAAAAATAAACAAATAAACAAATAAAACTTGATCAGTTACAGTCATCATCATGTCGCCTTTTTTTTATTTTGAAGAAATTAGAACTTCACTGCACAGGATCTGCTTGTAATGTTATATTGTTTATGTTCTTCCTCAGCAAAATTTCTAACAGTCGAAATAAGAAGGACCTGTGATGTCTTCCAACGGTACGGACTCCAGTGAGAATAGATCGGCCGACAGCGAAGTGCTGAAGAGTATACCTAAAATTCTGCTTCGCACGGGCCGTGAACTCTATGGCGCCAGCGTCCCTGCGCTTCCATTGAAGGACCAAGAACCGGAAGCTCAGATCAAAGATGTTCGCACTAAATTGAAAGTCCGGGAAGATGACATCTTTGTTTTAGCTTTTCCCAAGTGCGGTAAGGAGGCAATATTTGGTCAATCCACCGCTGTCATATATCACTAAAAGAGAACCTACCTGCCTTGCAACTGAATGTGTATGGCAAGCGTGCGCATCTCGAGGAACCAATCCTGCCTTGCAACTGAATGTGTATGGCAAGCGTGCGCATCTCGAGGAACGCGTGTTTGTTGTTTTGGATGCTCTGTGAGAGGAAACGGAAGAATGACGTTTAATGTCATTCTATCACGCGTACAATTCGGATCAAATATCCTCACGAATTTACCATTCAGTTAATATCGCCTTTCTAGAATAACGTCAAACATAGTAGGCTTTTTTCGGTTTTGTGGAAGTAGAAACACAGATCTTTGTGCAAAAATGTTGTGTGCTCAATTTCAGATGGATACATTCAGCTGTTTTGGAGTTTAAAGCTTTTTGTGGCTTTTGTTGCAGATTATGGTATAGACACACGTAGGTGACCCATGGCTCCAGATCGTTGCGCTTTTCTATAATACATTTCTGTTTTAGGAAGTACGATGGTCAAGAGCTACGTTCCGCTATGTCCCCATAAAATGTCACAGTTTCCCTAGATATTCTGCATTAATGCGCTCTAATGCTGTGAGTGATAATATTTTTGTCTGCCTGTAATGTGAATGTGTCTTACATAATTTTATATCTCATCAACTGTGCATGTAGCCTTTGAGGACAAATAAATTTTATTTTAACTTACATACTAATATAAGGAATAAGAGAAAGATGGCTAGCAAAGATTGGGCATACTGACAGACCAGGCTTCACTGCCGGTTGGGTAACTTGGAAAAACCGGAAGTTAAGTTTAATAAAGTAACTTTAATGAGTTCGGGCACTGGAGAGCTAATTAATATAGGTAACTAATCGCATTTGTAATCGCGCAGAGCTAACGGAGTGGTGATAAATAAATATCACTTCGTTTGCTTAGTATTGTCATTTGTCACGCAGACTATCTGTCATGTGGCTGCTTTATTTACATTGCGAAATCATTGTACTGCGAACAGTCCATATAAAATGGTTCGTTCGTGTGCAGCGTTTTAATTAACAGCAATATCAAACAAGACAACAAGAGATCTGTGGGAACTTTTCTCGCATTGTAACTGAAAATTGCTGCCATTTTGTACGTTTGTTTATGATCCCATTTCCGCTGTCAGGTGAAAATTTTCCTGGAAGGAGATTGAGAAGGAGCCCCCGTGTCATGGCCCATTTTTTTTTTTAAAGCCTTTCAACCCTAAGAAAATATTATATTCGCTTTAAGTGACTGTCCAGTTTTCATGAGTGAAAATTTGGAATATCGAAATCTTGCCCGGATCTGAATACGTTTTCTGAAAGAAATCGCGTTTTGATTTGTATACGGCAAATTTTTCAGTAACTTTTGAAATGCTTACCTGCGTTTTTTGTTGTTGCTTATTTCATTTTATTTTTCGCTGAAGTAAATCCGTTTTCAGCCTTTCTCCTTTGACGCCGTTGAGGATGATTTATAAGTTGATCGTGCTCTGAGGCATGCATACGTTTGCAATATCATCATCCTCATTAAGACCAGAACAGATGATATGATTTTTTTTTAAAAAATTGAACAGACCTAATCGCTTTATTGTATTATCATATCACTAAATCTTACAGAGGGTTCTTTAAGAACCTATCCCCTTGAACATCATCTTATCTATCTATCTATCTATCTATCTATCTATCTATCTATCTATCTATCTATCTATCTATCTATCTATCTAT
>JBCEWB010178498.1:0-10051 GCA_039654565.1 Peronia peronii
CACTGTTTTCCTCTAATTTGAACATGCCGAATGCGATGGATAAGGTTAAAATAGCCTATCTTTAATAATAAAAAAAATCACCTTCAGGACCCGCCCTCCCCTTAATGTCCAGCACAGTCCAATGTACATCCATATGGCGGCACTGCATGGTGTGATGCTTCAGCCTTTATGCCTTGTATCTTCTGTAAAAACCTTTATGCCTTGTATCTTGTGTAAAGCAACCTGTCATAGCGAGATTCTTGGTATTTAGTCATGTTGAAGGGAGGGAAGAAGATTTGAATATTGTTCAGTCGGAGAAATCACTAATGACAAATCCTCAAGATTATAAAATATGTCAGGACAAGATTGAGCCTTTGATGTTTACTTCACTCTCTCTCCACTTGTTTGAAAATGTGACATTTTTTAACATATCAAGTTGTTTGATTTCATTGCTGTGTCCCAGATTCACTTCAATGATGTACATTTTATCACAGAAGATTTTCTTGAGTGTAGATTGAGGAAGCTAAGGTGTATAACTCTGGTACTGATATCTGTCTTGTCTCCCTTAGATGATGGACAGCAGGACGTGTTCAGTGACTGGTCAGATGATGATGACGCAGATAACATTTTACTGGAGGGCAAATCTAGAAAGGTAAATGTCGGCAGTTCTACGCTAAGTGTGCTGTAAGCAGGAATGTCAAACTTCCCACTGTAGTTAGAAATCCAATTTTCTCATTTTCTGGCCATCGCTGACTTTTTTATTTGTGCTGTTCGCAGGGCTGATTGTATTTTTTTTTAAAACATGGGATACAAATTCTGTGCAGTGAAAACTCAAGTAGAAGTTACGACAGTCCCATTACGACAGTCCCATTACGACAGTCCCATTACGACAGTCCCATTATGACAGTCCCATTATGGCAGTCCCACGCATGCTCTTTGCAGAGGTGGATTAGACTGTCTTTGGGCAGCTTATTCAGATCTGAGAAGACGTAGTTGGCTGCACTGAATTCCTCAGACCCAACAATGTTTATTCAAGTGATGGTGTGAGAGCTGTAGATTGGAAGTCACATTCTTCAATCTGGTGACAAAACCACATGATATGGACTTTGAGAAAAAAACTTATGACAGAGAAGAGTTAGCCCTTGGCACAATCTAGATCTACACAGAGTCGTCAACATTCCAATGTGAGAAACTGATGATAGCAGCATTGCATCGCAGGGCATGGTTTGTTTTTTTTTCTTTTTTTAAATAAACTTTTTTTTTTTGGTTACATCCATGTACTAAAGCCATTGCCAACCCAGATTCCAGCAGAAACTTGCAAAATTCTATTATGAAAACAGTTGTAGGCGCAGTTTTTGTGTTTTAATATTGTGTAAGTGACAGACCCAATAAAACGTTCCAACTTTTTCATGAAAACAGTGGCCGAGTGCCTATGGTGGAAACTGAATTTGTTAGTCATTGATTAGATGCACTAACCTTTTTGTTTTACTCTCGGGAAAGTTTGGGGATGGCAACCACCTCCACCAGGAGGCTAGGCCCAGTACGGGGCACTTATGTCACTATGTCGGTCATTAGTAGAGTGTTAGCCCGTGTAAGGTAAAGCCAAGAACGAGTTCCCCCGGCCCACACAGCCTCAGCAGGTTGTCGTGACAACAGTGTAATTTCACCACCTGTTCCGAGCTAGTAGTGTAGAGAGTCACCGCTAAATAACTCCTTAGCAGTTTAGGGCGACACGCTCTTATCTGCTGATGGTTTCGGCTCTCAACCGTCGCCGTGAGTCAGTCACTACCATGGAACGGTGAGAGTTGGGGCCAGGGCATAGGTAGAGAAATCACCAACCATTGGCTGAAAATGGTGCCTCAGTCTGGAACTCTATGGCATCCGTATACCTTGCTGGTGCTCTTTAGACAAAAGCTCAGGGGGGGGGGGGGGGGCAACCCATAGGGTCACAGAAATAACTCACAGTCACAGCTTGGGGGCATGTAAAAAATCTTTGGCTTGTGGCTGGTTTTGTTCTCAGCTAGACTGTCTCACAGCCAGTTAGATGAAAGTTCTGTAAGTGCCTTTTTAAAAAGTGCCATGTTCTACTGAATGTGCTCAGGGTTGTGATGAAATTAAAATTTTGTACAAAAGATGTGGCCGGATCAATGTCCTGTGAAAGTAGGCAAAGATGGATGTGAGAGAGAATTGTGTTTGTAACTGAATGTTTCTGTGATTTCAGACGGAGGTTGAAGATCTGGACAATCAGACCTTTGACTTCAACTCCTGGCAACGAAGTCCTGGCAGTGCCCGCTACAACGAGCCGAGGGAGTCCCGCATGGAGATGGACATCAGACCAAATATGGACGTTGTGATGGAAAGGTCAGTGATGGGAAATTTGTCGCTGTCCACTCTTAATGTGCTCCTGGTGACTTTTGACATTTGTTCAGAAAGTCTGGAAGTCATGTGTAATCTGGTAATGCCCAAGAAATAATTCCCTGTAAATGTTTTGAAAGGTCCAGTCAGTCCTTGAAACTCCTCAAATATCCACGATTTGTAAGAAAAAATTGAAAGCTCATATAAAAACTTCATTGGATTTAAAGGTTTCTGCTGTGTAGTCTAGATTCTGTGCATGTAGAAATGAGAGGATTCTGGCTTGAAGTGAAAACTGAAAGAAAACATTGTTTCATGTGTGTGTGTGTGATATTTCAGACCAGCACTGGAGAAGAACATCCCCAATGTGAAGATTGTGGAAGACATACAGAAGGAGAAACCTGCCCGGGAAAAACGCAGAGGTTTGGCATGTGCTGCACTTTTCTCTCTCTCCTCCTGCAATCTGCTCTTTTTTTTAAAAATCCTTATGTTGGCTGTGTTTCCTGTTCCCCCCGTTTGTCCTCAGTTCTACATCATCTAGTGAAAATCTCAGCCTGTTCGTCTTCATGTATCACCCACAGTCCAGCTACAATGTTCACTGGTATGAATGTGCGGGCTGATAGGCTGAATCTGGACTAGGTCAACTATATTTGGACAAGATTTATGTCAGCAGACCTGTATGTCCTAGATACAACAGGACGAGAAGATAGTTGTAGTGAAATATTTGTTTGCATCAGTCAGTATGATTCTCAGTGACACTGGCTCACAACAGTCTGGCAAGAATGAAAAATTAGTTCTTTTCCTACCAGTTGGTATAGACAGACAAACTGCATTTCTGCAGCAGGACCAGTCCTCTTGGTCTCTATATAAGTGATCTCCAAATCATATTTTGTTTTGTGTCTGATAGCTGCCACTGCTTGTTTTTGACTGTGATTATGAACAGTAACTCTTTCCTCTTTCTTTTCTCATCAAAATATTTTAATAAAATTATATTTATAAAATAATATTTTTACAGTAAAATACTTGAACACAGTTGTGGAAAATCCCTTGGCTTGGAAAGGGTACATTAGTGAAAGATCATCAATAGAGGTCTCTGCCATGGTCTTCATTATCACCGCTTGTCCATTAAACTTTTGAAATTCCTTCACAGTGACAGTCACTCGGGTTGCTCTAGAAATAGCACCAGTTTTAATCTCTAACACAAATTGTGTTGTTTTCGTGTCATCCAGCTTTTCGAATGCAAACAAGAAATGACTACACCCATCCCTGGTCGGTCGGGTCAATCCAGACAAGAAACCTTTCAACTGAAATAGCTTTTTAACTGTACATTTTGGAGTTACCAACACAGTTTGGACGTACCACATTGTAATGCCAACGGTAACTTGAGTAGATCGACAAAATTTGTGAGTGAAAATTCTGTCTTCTTGACAACAAATGGCCATTTCTAGTTTCAAGAAAACAATTATGCTCTTATCTCCACAAAGTCGTATTCCTGACACATTGGCCTTCAGTTTAATATACATAGCATATACAGATGACGTGATCAATAAGTATAGTGGTTAGCCTATTGAAGAACGCCTGGCGATCAGTTGAGGCATGGGCTTATCGGGCTTGACACAAGTGTGGTAAGTACGCCTGGCACGGAAAGAGTCGGGATGAGACCATTACTTATGCTGTGTCAGCAAACCTGTCATCTCATACTGTCAGCAACTTGAAACACTGCGGCAGTTCAAATAGTGGGAGGTACAGGAGGGGGAGGGGAGAGGTCAAAGATCAGATGTCAAACTTGTGGGCAGTGATTGCTGTTGAGCCAGCGTGGAGAAAGAGCTGATCACATGACCACAGACTCTCACTTGTCCTGGTCTTTGTCCACTGCCAGTCTGCATGTGACCTTGAAACCAGAGCTCGCAAAGGATACTCGGGCAGACAGAGACATGAGGGAGGGGCGGGTTAAATGTTGCAAGTTGTTTGAGAGAAGTTATGTCATTTTTGTGTGTTTGTTTCTTGCTGTGCTGTGCAGGTAACACCGACGATGAACAGTATGAAGAAATTTCCTCGGACGAGAACGAACTGGACGAGGAAGGGGAGAGAATCAACAAAAGAAGTAAGTCATGTGATATGGGGAAGATATTTGTGTACGGGCTGGGACCACGTGTCTGTACCAGCTCAGCATCGTCACTGACCTCACACTCACTTCCCTGTGACCATCACCTGTTCCAAAGTGTGTTTGTCTGTAAATGAATGAGTTTGAGCTGTTGTCACACATGTACGTTTTTCACTGTATTAGATGCTTAACTCAGGACTGCGCTCGACTTCAGCACGATCTACCCGAGACTGGACTATTTTGGCCATTTTCAAACATTCACAGACACTTTCACAAGGAAACTATAGATATCAAACTGGGCATGTCGAGAGATCAGCCCTTGTTGTTTATGATACGTTTACTTTCAGCTTCATTTGTCAGGTAATTTTGATTTGGTCGGCATTTGAAAAACAAAACAAAACAAATTTTGTTTTTCATTGGCTTTGCTTTCCTCCATCACACTAAGTACATGCAGATCTAAGTCCATCCACCAACGAACAGTTACGCTGTTACAGTAACAAACATGTACAACACAGATGTCAGAAAATATAAAAATTAAATTTTATAATCTTTATTGATACTGACATCTTGATTCTGACAGATTATAATGGGATTCTATCATATCTTTCACACTCCTTCTTCTCGACATCATTACAGTTCACCGAGTGCAAATCTCCCATGGTACTATTTACTAAATAGTTCGCCAGAGTGATCGTTCTTTACGAAAACTTGGATAATTGCACTTGAAACATGGTCTGGATGTTGAAAATAAATTGCTGTTCTACCACCGAGATATCTCGGTATTCGTCGTGAGTGTCTGAACCCAGAAACCTAGAAATCTCAGTAGTCGTCCTTAGTGAGTTAATACAGTCTTTGTTAAGGATTTCCCTCCAAGTTTTGTAGTGGAAAATGTGGTCCAACACTAGATTTTGGCAGACCAGTTGTTGTACTTCCTACTTCCAGATGTGAAAAATGTCCTTTGTATGAGGTATTGGGTTTGTCAAACTAAGATGTCTGTGAGAGAGCCAGGCTGGTTGAGTGTCTGCCGTAGTCCAGTGCTACTGTGAACAGCTTCAATGTTTTAGATTGTGTTTTGTGATGATTGGTAATTGAATCAACCCTGCCGGCTCATGTTGCTTCCTGTAGCTAATATGTTTGTGAATGTTGTGTTTTGTGTTTGCAGCCATCGTCAGCATCCTGGACATTGACATGGCCGGCCTGTTACCAGCAGCCAAACCCAAGTCTGAGCCAGGCCCAGTCTTCCAACGCTACAAGGCAGCCAATGTGTTTGCAGAGATGGGACTGTCGAGGCTCTACGCAGGCGAGAAGCTGTTCCTGCAGGTACAGGAGCTGTGTCACCAACAGCAGGACAGCCTGGCTGATACAGCGGAGAGCAGAGAGGGTAGGTGTCAGGCTGGTGTGGAAGATGAGAGTCACTGGAAAGGAATAGCAGACAAGCAGGTCTGGTCCATGCAGGAAATTGTCACAGTTGTGCCCGGGGATTGACAGAGAGAGCAGGGGGTAGGCTAGGTCAGCACTGGAGTCTGCGGGGAGGGAGGGTCAGGAGAAATGTCTCACAGACCAGTCAAAATGAGACATATGTCAGTTTTTCACCATATGGGGTTTTTGATATCATATGAAAACTTATTTCATACCCTTTGAGGTGGTGAAAAAAGTTTTGAGCTAACTTTATTGTAGCCAGAGATATTGCAGTTTGAAGAGACAAGGGGAGACCTCCAGCAGTGACCAAAATTCCGAGAAAATCATTTAAATGAACGGTCGAACGCATAAATTTACATACCTACTTCACAAAGACCCAATTTTAATGAAGAAATATATATAAATTGAGGGTAAGACCGATACTGTCTTGTTCAGAAATGAAGGCACTTTCGATTTCTGAAAAAAAAAAAAAATTCGCTGTCTGATCTCCCTCATCACATTCAAAGCTCTATTTCTTGGTTCTAGCCCAGTGACTTAATGTCTCATTTCGACTGACCGCGAGACAAATAGAACAGAAGGAAAGCAGACAGGAGAAAGTGGAAGGGGGGGACGGGGGGCTGTCAGATTGAAACAGAGGGTATGTATCTGCTGGATCAGCACAAAAACGTGGTCTCTGCGGGGAAATTTATGGCAAGGAAGACAGGCCTGAGAGAGAGAGAAAGGAGGGAGGAACAGGACAAGGTTGGCTCTTGGATGTTTTTGTCCGCATGTACAGAGAATGGGAGAACATTCTCTCAGTTGTAGACAAGGGATAGGAAGAGGTGGTGGAATATTCTCTCAGTCATAGTTTGGACAGACTGAAAGTTGAGAATGAAAGAGATGGAGTTGTTTATCAGCTCATTGGCAGTCAGGGTGTCAAAGTTGAATTGGAAGATAAAACTTGGTATGTTGGGCGACAGAGTCCACTCATGTCAACAAGAGGTCAAGGAGGCTGCAGATAAAAGAACAAAAAAAAAAAAGAGAAAAGAGAAAGAAGAAAAATGTAACAAACCAGTTGTCAGCGTCCACTTCAGACTTGATCCCTCAGCCTTGTCTGTTGTGATAGATTTGTGCAGGTTGAGAGAGGTCTAATGTTTGTCTTTTGCTTTCTTTGGTGCAGAAGTTAAAGAGGAAGCCATTGATAGCAAAGTCACAGCAGATGATGCCAGCACTGTCAAGTCAGAAACAACAGCTGCTGCCGAGGATGTGGAAACGAGCAATGGTTCAGATGTCAAACCGACCCCTGCGACAGCTGCGTCTGCAGGCACAGATGGCACAGACAGCCCCGAGGTCGCTGCGTCTCCGGCCATTACAGAGGAGCAATCCGAGCAACAGATCCTGACTTCACCCAAGAAAACACCGAGCGGTGCAGCCAAAGCAGACAAGGTAGCGGCCCCGGCGTCGTCAGGCAGACCTGCGCTCAAGTTGTACAGCGACACCTCGGCCTATCACAAACTGTACAAGGCCAAGGCCCAGGAGAGGTCCGGCCTACTTAGACATTTTGGCGTGTTCCGCCGTGCGCTGACGGCCAGGAAAGACCTAGATATCCGCAGACAGCTGTGTGGCATAGATCCTGTAAGTCTCTCTCGCACCGTTTGTGTCCCTGGTTTTTGTTGTGAAGCTGATCCCAATGCTGGGCCTGTGAGTGTCAAGTTGTGTCTGACTGGGCCTGTGAGTGTCAAGTTGTGTCTGACTGTTCCTGTGAGTGTCAAGTTGTGTCTGATGGGCCTGTGAGTGTCAAGTTGTGTCTGACCGTTCCTGTGAGTGTCAAGTTGTGTCTGATGGGCCTGTGAGGGTCAAGTTGTGTCTGACTGGGCCTGTGAGTGTCAAGTTGTGTCTGATGGGCCTGTGAGTGTCAAGTTGTGTCTGACTGGGCCTGTGAATGTCAAGTTGTGTCTGACTGGGCCTGGGAGTGTCAAGTTGTGTCTGACTGGGCCTGGGAGTGTCAAGTTGTGTCTGACTGGTAGACCAAAGCTCAGGTGGAGATGAGCCCACAGATGGGATGATTGAGACTGGCGTAGGGAGAGCAGGGGAGGTTGGTGTGAGCACTGAGGTCAGACGTTGTCACCTCAAAGTACCAGAGAGTCAGTCTCTGTGCCAAACCTTGGCCCACACTTAGAACACCAAAGTCAGTCCGTGGGCTGATCTGTTGCCTGATAGATATCTGACCCCATGGAAAATTGCATCTCAAAATTGCAAAACTTGCATTTGAAAAACTAAAAATTGCATGCAAAAATCCCCCAAAAATTGCCCCCAAAAATGCAAATGAAATTTTTTAAAAAATCTATTGTGGACCACATTTCTCACAGAAATAGCTCAACAGGCCATTTTTATTGCAAAGTTTAATTAAGGTTTGATATACTACAATTTCAGTGACAAAGAGAATCCCTGAAAGGTTCATGGAACATCTGAGATTTGATTTGCTTCACTCCTTTCTCTTTCTGTTCATAAGCGTCACCGTACTGGTGTGTCGGTATCCACTTTCAGTCTGCTTGTTGCCGACCACTATGTAAACAATGCAGATTCATCCTGGGATCTTTCACTAAAAAGTCTGGTCGGATGCCGACGACCAGTTCAGCTTACGCGTCTTTATGCGTACGTCTTCGGACAGAAGACGATGGGCTGCCCATAATCATTGCATGCATCATCTGTAAGTCTACTGGTCTTGTCTGCTTACTTTACGAAAGAGGGATGAAAAAAAAAAAGATCGAGTCTGGGCGATTCCAACATAATTTTAGTGTGAATTTTGAACGGCCCGTCAATCTATTCGAATGTCCCTGCCAGCACTCGTGACGGAGGTTGTTTCACTCATGGGCTATTTTCAGTCTATGAAATGGCTATTACGCCCACTTTTTTTTTTTGTGATAGCCATCACTATCACTGCCAGACTTTAACCGCTTCACTGCCATGCATCAGTTATAGATGTAGTCCAGTCAGTTTTCCTCTCTCCATCCACTGCTATCTCCCACCCGCACTCAGTCCCACCAACTGCATTAGCCCACCGGCACTGTCCTCTACTTTACCATGGGCAATCAGAACCGTCAAGAATCCGTTGTTCAGTATTACTTATTGTTACATGCAGAAGCAGATAGATGTAAAACGCCGGTCAGTTGTTGGGACATTGGATCAAAGGGAAAGCGGGGATGTTGGGTGGCGGGCTGACTGTGAACCTACCACGTACTCCCCTTCCCACCCTACAGTGAAGTGGTAGCGGGCCTTCTCCTTCAGAAATGTAAGAGGCTGGCACAAAAGAATAGAAATTTGTGCAATGAATTTTCTAAACTTTTGTGAATAGTGCAAAATGCACTAGATCTATACTTGAATTAAAGTAAAACTGTTCACTATGTTATGAATCTGCAAAGAAATGCAGATCTAATTTATTGTGTAATATTTATATCGAATGAAACCTTAAGTTCACATGCGGATGTTCTATTAGTTTGTTATGTAATACTTAGTAATTCTAGGTGGGAACTATGGGTCGGTCAATTTCCCTCCTTTTCCCTGATTTTCCCTCCTTTTTGAGTCAGATATCCCTTCTCCGCTGAGGTGAAGGTAGGCAGATCTGCAATCTCTCCATTTTCAGAGAAATGTTATCGTCAAATTCTAGCTCTATCTAATCTAGATCTAGTCTAGACCGAGCTAGTTCTGTCTCGTAGGTCTTGCAAAACAGTTGATCAGCACTAGCAAAGTTTTGAATAGGGAACTTCTGTTCGACGGCACTTGTGTTAGGATCATCTTTGGACTGATTGTTATTTTTGTTGAAGAATCAATTCATCGTCAAAGATCTGTTACAGAACAAGTCAGCCTACCATGCAATCTAAATCTGCCGCTCTCCAGCGTCACACAAACATACAAAAATTGGGATTTTGAAAGGGGACACTGCTCGAGATCACCAGAGAATGGATCGTGTAGTGAACAAATTCGCCATTTTTTCCCCTCATTTAAAAGGGAAAAGGCAAAAATTGCAAAAAAATCACGGTAGGGTGTGAAATTGTACCACAATGCAGATAGGGGCAAAAATCGCGACCGCAACGCGCTTGCAAGCAATGCAATTTTCTGGAGGGCCAGATATATAGATATATCACGGCTGCTAATACTGCTTCCTAGCCACAACTTAGTTTTCTCCAAGTGGGCGGAGTAGAGGCTATCGTATGTCAC
>JBCEWB010178509.1:0-10051 GCA_039654565.1 Peronia peronii
GTTTTTTGTTAAAAAAAAAAAAAAAGAAAGAAAAAAAAAATTCCTTTCTTAAAAATCCTTCTTCACTTTTGACCCCCCCCCCCCCCCCAAAAGAGAAAGAAAAGAAGAAAAAGAGAGAAAAAAGAAAAAATCCTTTTCTTCTTCTTCCGTCTTCTTCTTCTTCTTCTCCTTCTTCTTCTTCTTCTTCTTCTTCTCCTTCTCCTTCTTCTTCTTCTTCTTCTTCTTTCTGGCAGTGTTTCATTGCATGTCTGCCTGGCCTCAAATAGCAATGTTAGAAAAGTCCGCGTTCTGATAGTCTTCACAGTGAATGACTGAATGACTGACCAAGAATGTAATGCTGCTCCTTTAGCAGCGTTGGAGGAAATGCAGTTCGACTTCAGACCTCCCTCCATCCTTCCCTCCCTGTTCCATTTCCACACACACACACACTGAACAAAACGACACACAGGTCTTCATTTATTCATTTATTTCTGGCTACCGTTCTGTATGAAAGCCAAAACACATTGAATTATTATGAAGACTGGGGCACTCCAAAGTTTATAGTACACCATTCTAATGTGATATACACCAACAAACCATGCACTTGCCAAGTTTAAAATGCCGCATCTCTTGAGAGAATTAGAGGGAACTCCATGTAGTTTATAATGCTCTGTGCAAGTTGCGCACCATGAGGAAAAACACCGCGAATTTGTGTGGATTCTGATATTAAACCCTCTGCATGCTAACTATAATATACTGCATCATGAGGCAGATTGGGCCGCTTCAGGCCGTGAATATTACACATTGTATATAAAAAAAATTGACTAATCCTTCGCTGTTTTCCTCTACTTTCAGATCTGCCAGTGTTTGCCCGGCAAGGAAGGGACATCTACATACCTCATTGTGAATGCAGCCGATGCATACGCAGTTTCCGAAAAACAAGGGTAAGGCCTTTGCAACAAAAATCCTAGCTTTTTCCTCCTCCACCACAGGCCCGTCTTTGTCCTTCAAGTACGAGTCGCCGCTAAGCGGTGTAGTTTTGAGCTCGACGCCCTCTATAATGAATAACTGCATTGTGTTCAAATTAACATGCTCCTGAATATTTCCTCTGCAGTTTGAAAGTGACATGTGTGTGGAGAAATTGCCATTAATAATCTATTCATGTGATTAGAAATAATAATTGTTATTCCTTTATAATTTTATAATCAAGTCATTACCTCATTTCATTCCGTTATGTACTTTTGTTGATAAAAATGTGTGGAGGAACGTGATTGTTTTCAGACTTATTATTTTTTTTAAAGACCCCATCATGTCTGAAAATGTTTGAGATTGAACTTATACTTGGTATAGACAATGCATTTGTATAGATGTTACTTTGCTGATTACAACGTATAATTTTATTTAGCCTGAGCCCACAAACGACGTACTTTTACACTTATGATGTCTGGATTCCAGACATGAATATTATGTAGCAGAGGGCCTAATCCTCGCGGAGGATACACGTATCCAAGTACATGTGCCAAAAAAAAAAAAAAAATCCAGGAAACGGAAAGATTCCGGTCAGTATTCAAGCCCAGGGTGAGAGTCTAGATGAGGGCTAGAAAGAAAAAAGGGCGGGTTTCATTTTTTCCCGTCTTACTTCCTCTTCCGCGATTGTGTCTGCTATGCAAGATTAGATTTCTGGTGAGGCAGGCGGCAGGGTGAATTCCATTGTTAACCTCACTCTTCGTGCGGCGTGGGCTGGCAGAGATCGAGGGGGTGAAAGGGGAACAGAGGGAGAAAAAAATCTCAGGAATAATAAGGGAGTAGACAGGTTTTGCGCTGCGCGCTCTGCACGGAATGGGAAAGGTATGTTCTGTTGTTTTGTTTTACCTCTGGAGGATTAAGTCAAGCTTGTACCCAGTGACTGATCTCCCGTAACGCAGGCCTCTATTACTTCGGGCAGATTAACATAAATATTTCTCATTCACTTTAGAGGAGTGCACTACACCCACGATTACCCCGCCAGTTCGGCTGTAGTATGTGCCGCCCTCGCTAGCGCGCTCGGTGTTCGCCCTGCCTGCTTGCTTCAAATCTTGCCTGCCACCCGTACCGATCCAGCAGCTAGCCCAGTACTGTGTGTTTGCTAGGCCGGGCATACTTGGCGGGGCCTCCATAACTCGGCACAGGCCCGCAGACAGACAGTCAGACAGCAGAGCCCACGTACTATACGGTACAGATTATACCACCTTCTAAGTGAATAGTATTGTCGTCACTCTACCTAGGACCTTTCCCATGGGTGTACCTTTGTTGCCCGCACACCGGACGCGTTAGTGAGTGGCGGTGTCCCCAGACCGTTGACAGTAGCGATATATTTTCCTAGGCAGGCATACAGTACAGCCGGGCTGACTGACTAACGAACGTACTCGCTACTCGGCCGACTCCTCGGCCATCTGGTACGAAATATAATCCCCGACACTCACGTGGAGCTAGGACAGGGCGCAAGTGTGTCTCAGATTCCTTTCTCTCTCTCCCCAGTATCGCCGTCGCTTGCAAAGCCTAGCCAGCCAGATACAGATAGCAGACGACAACCGACCGATCTCTCACAGCATCGTGGGACGGACTAAAACACAGCAGTGTGTATGGATTTGAGCGCCGGGCTGCTCTTTCACATCTGTGCTTTCTAATTCCTGGATGAATCTTCGTCGCTGAGAGTTGTGCAAACGTGTGTCGTTCTCGGCCAGGATAGCACAGAAACAAACTGGATTAACCCTCGAACTGTGTGCAATTTCGTTCGTTTTTCATTTATTTCGCCATGGCTCTCGGAGATATAGCGAGTGTTCGTGTGTTAGTGGTGGTAATGTGTGTAATGTGCCAGTTCGCGGCATCGCAAGGCCAAGAGGACTCTACTACAGTGGCGGTCAAATGGGGTGTCGCAGACAGTACAGCTACTGTTGGACGTCTGTTCCGAATGCATATACCTAGTGATGCATTCAGCGGAGATGTGCTTTCATACACTGTAAGTATTGACAATTAAAAGTCGGTTTTTTACATGATATCTGGGTCAAACTGGGCTGTGTAGCTAGGGCTTTAACACAACAGTAACTGTGAGCTTGTACACGCAGGTCTAAAATTCTTTTTTACACTGTTTTCTCGTTGCGTTGTTTTTGCATATATCTAAAATTCAGGCTCTGTTTTAAATGTTTATTAAACAATATTGGATGATCTAACCTCTAGACTCTATGTTGCAGACTAAGAAAATCTTTCCGTAATCTACGTTTTTGAAATTAATATTTTGTAGAGCAACTGGTGTGCTCAGTGCGCGCTGCTGTAACTTAATGTATCAACAGCATAACAATGAAATTAAGAAATGCAAGTTTGTTTTCTTTCCTGATAATAATATGCAAAAACAACGACAATAAAAGGAGAAGATTGTTGTTATCAGCTTAAGAATTTAATTTCATTTTTAATGAAAACAAACACAATGGAGTATGGATTTTTTGTTTAGTCTAAATGTAGATATTTTAGTATACATATAATTCTGCATGGGATAATTTATAAATTTAGATCTAGATCTAGTTCACTTGTGTAGGCTGTAGTGTACATGAAGCCAGTATGAATAGAAAATTGTGCCACTTGTACTCAGCAGCTCTGTCTTTTGTACTTGTTATTGTTTACTTTCATCACTGCATAGAATTTTTCATCTATCCATTCACTCATCCATCCATCTGTCCATCCATCCATCCATCCATCCATTTTGTCGATCTGTAAAATAATGTAGATCTAGATCTACATTTGTTCCCTCGCCCTTCTCTCTCATAGTGTGTTTGTAAAAGTTAAAGGTGATTGATATGACAAAATTGATGAATTATACGGAGTTGTCTGTAAAACTGCAACTCATTTTAGTTAAACAGCCATTAAACCGTTTTCAGAAAAATAGGAAAGAAACAAATCTAGTAGATTCTAGATCTAATTGCCGTTGCTTTAGTGCTGGATTCCAAACACCCTTGACCTCCAGCGTACTGTCGATCATCACCATCTGGAGGATCATTTAGAAACAGCACATAGCACTGTGACACAAGGCACGTAGTCTAGTAGGTTACTAAGGACTAGCGTTTTTTTTTTTTTTTAATGAGAGAAGGCCAGAAGTTCATTTCATCTATAGGGACACATGACATGTCTCGATCGTAGTATTATAATGTTGTTTTCTAATGGCTGCTGCATAGACCACCGCTACTGTTGCTGCTACTACTTGCTATTTCATGTGCTACTATTGCAACTTTCGTTGAATTATTAGTTAGTATTGCTGTAGTCTTTTCTTCTTCTTCTTTTCTTCTACATCTTCTTTTTCCCTGTTTTGTGTACTTTACTGCTGTATTTTTGGCACATATAATAATAATTATATATTTATACTACATCTATAGTATTTACTATAGTAAGTGTTTTTGGTCCTTTAGCTAGTTCATCGTCATAAGAAAAAAAAATGGTTAAGAAATCTTTGAAAAACAAACCTTTTCCATACGAGCTTCCCACATCAACTCCAACTACTTGGCATGGAACATAAGGAGCTTCGCATTTTTCTTTCACCCTCCTACAGCATAATAAGCAGCCACAGGTATTAATGCTAAGAATAGATCAGATCAAAGAGGCCGATAAGGTTGTTTGCCGAAGCTGTTTACTGGACATTCAGGATGACCGGGAGTAAGGAAGGTGATTGGCTTTCTCCTGTTCCATAGTATATCGATCTGAGAGCAAATAACACAGGTGTCTGGGGATCGATATATTGATAATAAGGATTTGATAGCCAAACTTTTGTTTGCTTGTAAATGCTGCACGATAGACAAAGAAATGGAGGGGGGAGAAGGCAGGAGTGAGGGTGAAATGAACGGAATAGATGGATGGGCCAGAAACAGGGTTAGAAGCATAGAGGAAGACAAAGACCGAGCGAGAGGGAGAAGAGAGGGAGGGAGGGGGAGAAGGGAAGAGGATGAGACAAAAAAGAAGGGATAAAAAAAAGAAAGAAATCCAAGGACAGATTCTAAATCTTCAGATCTTTTGGAATTGAGAGGGGAATTGAGAAAGAAAAACAGAGAAAGAAAGACAGTTAGAGGTGTTTGCAATTTGGAAGTTGAGAAATTCATGATAGGTTATACTGTGGTGAGAGTTTTAGAAAGAGGATAGAAAAATAAAAGAAATGAGATGCTCTTACGATAGTGCTGTATGTCCTCCACCCACAGTCTGTGATGATAGAGAAAGAGAGATACACATGTACATATATATATATGTATGTAACAGAAATCGTGTTTATTCATATGAAAAAAAAGAAACCCACGATACACAGGCAAGCGAAACATTAAGCCCTTTTCTTACGTAGCCCACAATTATACGTCATCTATAGTGTTTCTTTCCTTCACCGGAACAAATACTGTTATTACGATTACAACAACAACAGAAAAGACACACAGTGTTTGTTTTTGGCATTCAAACATTTGCCGCACTAAGGTCGTCTTTAACCCTACACAAGTCCAAGGGACTTATCAGGTCAGAGATTCGTTCAGTGCACAATGTAGCCCTGGGAATTCCTTTTCGAACAGCGCTGATTCATTGTGTAGTAAAACAGTAACAGCTCACAAAATCATTTGGGGGAGTATATTTCACGTTCAGCCATACCTATTGCATAACAATTAGAATCACAATAAATCCCCTGTTGACATTTTTATTATTATATAATTTGTAAAGGGCTGGGACTAGACCATGTGGATTGAAAATAACGCACATGTACTATGGTTTATTCTATATTGTAAGACTCAAGCTCAAACCGTACGTGACAGTGGGAGGCTTTGGCAGGTAGTCAGTAAGACATATAACATACATTTAATAGAAATATAATAATTCATCATAGCAACCTTAACAGATCAATTGTTTCTTTTTCCATCGATATTTATAGGGTTAACATAGAGCCAGCCAGGCGTAATCTCTGATCCGTGAACCTTCCTTTCAGGATAAGGCTGTTTTAAAATGACACCTTTAGCTAGACAGATAAACACCTTGGGTGCTGGGGATATAGGTTTACATACGAGAGCATTATGATGGTATAGGCTGCCGTTAGCTAGGGTTAAGGTAAAGGTCAAATAGGTACCCTGTAGGGTCTACCATGGGAAGCGATTGTATAGCAATATAATATAGGTCCCAACAAGTATGTCATGTATAATCATATAAAGCAAGGCCACTATCAAGTGGCTGGAGCAAAGGCTAGGGAATGCAGCACTAACTCAATAGGGCCTTTCGGTGACAGTGATTTTGTGATGATGTAATATAATTCTGCTACGTGATTTTATGATAATGAAACGTACGCTGTCAGTACGTTAATTTGTGATAGGATTAAGGTTTGCAGTGGCCATGTCAGACCTTCCGCTGAAAATGATAATGGGGCAATCTGTATACTTGTGTATTTATAGCCTAGCGTTAGTTTGCCTTGAATAGTAGTCTAGATGTAGGTATGGTCTCTGATCGAAGTGGTAAAACGAAAATCAATAGATCAGTCGTAAGATTTAAAAAGGTTGTAATATAGATATCAAAGGCCTTACTAACCTTATACTGGAAGTGACGGTGAAGAGTAACAGTGGACTCGGCGTATGCATTAAACTGTTTGTTTGTGTGTTTGTTTTGCTGTGTATGTAGCGTATAGCGGCATCTCGGCCAACCGTCGTCCACTTTTTAACTGCCAGGGATTCTTTAAACGCGGTACCGTACATACGAGACCTCCGAAACATAATTGGCTTTTATCCGAGAAAACCAGACGCGGGGTTTCCCTCTCAAGAAGCCAGGAGATAGTCACTGAAAAACATGCAGGTTCTAATCTTCACATCTTTCCCATCCTCCAGTAGGATTCGATTTTTTTTTCGCCGTAGAGCAGATGCCTTACCCCTCGACCAGGGCGCCTCTCCTACTCCCGCTCCCTGTTCCCCTCCCCCGTCTCTTCCAGTTGCTCGTCGTCGAGGTTTTCTGTTTTTGTATAAATTTTTAATCGTATGTCACTTACACGCCACCCACTCGGTGAATTTTGTTAAACATACAAGCTTTTGCCCTATTATATTTGACTAGCCAGGTAAAATAAATATTACCCTGTAAGCTGCTCGGTGCTCGACATCCCAAAATATCCTCCTTACGTGCACTTGTGCATTAGAGCTGCTTTATAGATGATAAGTTTAGCCTAGTACATTTAGAATTTTGTATGGTGAAAAAAACTAGACTACCTTTTTTTTGCGTTTTGCTTTTTTTTTTTGTGTGACAAAAGATTGCATTTGTCCTATTTACGAATTTGAAATGTTTCGTGGTGTCTCTTTCCTATCATTGATGTGAATACTATACGTATTTCTCTGTGGTACAAAGCAAAAGACTCCCATGCGCTCCCATGCCATTCGAGGAATATAAACACTATCACTAGCGATGTCTATCACCAGCTGCGACAAGGCAATGATACAAATCTGCAATATTTGACCGCCGGAAGACAGAGAATTTTATTGATATTCAGTTTGTACATTATTAAATCAAATATATATATGAAACAAAAGCCATGTACAGAAAAATTGTGCAAATGCTCGAAATGCTGACCTCTAACAATATTCCGATATCAAGTAATCGATCGATAGAGAGTCTAAAAATATCATACATAATGGCATACAAACATGATCAGACATAATAATGCGCTCTTACAAAGTAATGAAATACAGTTCAAACCACAAACTTTAAACTCAAACATTTTGCGAACAAATTCTCTACGTGTATGTGGGACTAACTGTTTATGGATGAAAAAAGAAAAAAGCTCCACAAAGTTAAAAAGAAAAAAAATGTTATCGTCTAAGTTGCTATTAGCTATGGTTGGACAGAGGTATATTCAACCTTTTCCTGCCCATCTCTCTCTCTCTTTCTCTCTCTCTCTCTTTCTCTCGCTCTCTCTGTCTGTCTCTCTCGCTTGCTTATTCGCCGGTTATTTTTCCGTGTTGCGAGTGGCACAGTGCTGTATCGGTAGAACTTCGATTCAAGGCACCGTAATGTACGAGATTTAAACAGAGCGAGATGCGGCGTTTAAGGACCCCAGTCACCTGTACTGTTGTTGATCTTGATTGTCAAGTATGAATGAGATTCTTTCCTCACCCATGCTGTGACCATGGACAAAAGTAGTAGAGGTAACGTTTCGGGGGTGGGGGTGGGAGGGAGGGGGTGGGTCCTATCTTTCGCCATGGATTTGGTTCTGTATAGTACTGGGAAAATGTTTGTCTTAGCTAGGGTGCCCTAGAGTTCCATACACCTATTTTAGTTATGATCTTCCCTTGACAAAAGAAAGGTGAGGGCAGCTCATCCTTTTGTTTCGGCTAATGTTACACATCAGTATTGACAGTAACCTAGATCCTTCTCCAGGTGTGTACTATGTGGTTATAGGTTATAAGTAACCCAGGTTGATTCGCCCTGAGATTTTACAGGTCTTTGGTTACACACAGCCGAGCGTGGCCATACGATATTTGAATATGGGCAGAAATAGACTAGGGAGTTGGCACAGTGGTCCATGGCAGGCGTGATCAGTAGGGTTTGGCTCAATATTTATGGGCTTGGTGTACCAATTTAACCTTTTATAGTGCTAGAACCCTATTTGTGAGAAATTTCAGATGTCATATCATTAATCATTAAATTTCACTATCCCAGCACTTGTTCGTTGAAGGCGAACACACAAATAATAATACAATATAGCAACAGTTATGGGCTTGGTTACCAATTTGACCTTTCTACTTTCAGAATCATATGATATGAGGGAAATGAAGAAAAATACTCATATGTATTATTGATATTTGGCTTTCATAAGAAGGGCAAATGAAAAAAAGAATTAGTTATGAATTGGCCATCTGTTGCAGTGCAACTTCTGATTCTGTATTAACAGGTCGCCAGTCTGTTTTTGTCTACGCACATGACTATCATTGTGTTGTATCCAGATTTCCATCCATTCGCACATCCATCCGTCTGTGGGCTTGTCCATCCTTTCAACAGTCCATCTGTACATTCGCCCATGCATCCATCCATCTACTCAACCATCCATCCATCCATCCATCCATCCATCCATCCATCCATCCATCCATCCATCCATCCATCCATCCATCCATCCATCTCTTGTCCATCCGTCTATTCGTCCATCCATCCATCCACCTTCGCATCCACTCTCCCATCCATCCATCCATCCATCCATCCATCCATCCACTCTCCATTTTATACCTCCAAATTATTCGAATGCTATCTTCCCTTTTTTCACTTTCCCACCGCCCTTTCCCCATATTTCCTTCTCGTTTTACGCACGGAACGAAAGGTCATGAGTCACCGTAGAAACATTTGACCTTTGGGACGCCAATACAATGCCTGTTTTGTGTGATATTATAGGGAATGGGGGTGGGGGGGGGGGGGGGGAGGAGATAGGTAAGAGAACGTCTCTGTCTTTCAATATCACCCCCCCCCCTCTTAAAAAAAGAGATAGTGTGAGATTGAGAGCGATGGTGCAGACACATATCTGCCTTATTAGCCGTAGGTGTGAGATGTTTTTACACAATGATTGAGTAATACCCTTCTATCTAGCCTTTCCTCATGTGGAATCCAGCACTCACATCGTGTGGAGGTTTGGTGCACACATGTACTCATTTGCTGCGTACTTAGCGCCTAGCACCTTCTTCACCTCTAGTTCCATCCATCCTTCTATGTTTGTCTGCTTTTATCTCTGTCCGCCCATCTATCCATCCATCCATCCATCCATCCATCCATCCATCCATCCATCCATCTGTCTATCCACCCATCCGTCCATCCATCCATCCATTTATCCCCCCATTCGTCGATCGTCCATCCATCTATCCATTTATCCGTCTATTAATCTATCCATCATTTTATCTGTTCACCCATCCATCCATCCATCCGTCCATCCACCCATTCATCTATCCATCATCCATCAGTCCATCCGTCCTTCCATCCACCCACCTCCTTATCTGCCTGCCTACCTACCTACCTACCTACCTACCTACCTACCTACCTACCTACCTACCTACCTACCTACCTACCT